>NQII01000170.1:172505-283248 GCA_002778355.1 Clitarchus hookeri
TCTCTCTCTCTCTCTCTCTCTCTCCTTCTCTCTCCTTCTCTCTCTCTCTCTCTCTCTCCCTCACACACACACACACACACATTGTACGTTACTCGTTTATAAGACAAAATTTTAATAAACAGCTAAACACCAAAACATATCGGCAAATAAAGCAACAAAACATTACTTCTTTTTAATCCAGGTTCCACCTATGATAATAATAATAATAATAATAATAATAATAATTATAATTTACAAGGGAATACTAATATTCTGAATTTCGTTTAGTTTTTACATAACAGTCATGGCACTCTGGTAAGTTTACATTGCATTAAATGTGACGAATTCACTGCGTTGATAAAATTATACATGTCATGTGGTATTTTTTTAAACATATCTCATGGTACTAACTGAGATCAAAACAAAAAAAAAGCATAATTGAAAGTTACGTATTTTCAATTAAATAGTTGAAGTTGAATACACATTTATTTCCTGTTCACATCACTGTTTGATAGCGCAGTAAATTAGATAGCAGTTTCACAACAAAATACCGTACATTGTATTCAAATCTCTGTCAGACTGTGACTGGAACACTTATTTCATCATTATTGTATAACTAATATTGTTTCCTATAGCAGCCTACTGTATTATTTTCCACTGATTCCTGTTGATTAGCTTAACTTAATATAATGTGTGTAGACTTAAAGCTTTCTTTTCTATGCATTGTTAAAAATTTTATGCACCATTTAATTAATGTAATTAATTTCTAACTTATTTCAACCAATGATATTGACATGGTGCCTGACGTATATCTGAATTTTTACGAAATACTCGTAAGAAAATGGTATGGTATTTTATTGTTATTTTCCATTAAGGTGGCCGCCTGGTTGAAGGAATTTTGCATGTATGAGGCCTAAAAGCTTGGGGGCACTAGGGGCGACCGAGATGTGCGCATCAACTCTCTCATTGCCTCGATGCACAAAGTACTGAAATGGCGCGCAGTCTTGCCGTCGATAACGCTCTTTAATTAATGTTTTGTACCAAGGTTGTTGGTACTTATGACCGTGAAAACACCCATTTTCACTATCACAAAAACATACTTCAGAGAGAAATGGAGGAACTGAAAAACGTATACAGACGCGTAACGTTTCTTAAATGCTATTCGTAAGCAGACCTCACTCAGACACGTTGGACGGTTTTTTAATAAAATGTTTTCTACTGGAGCTCTGCACACCATTCTGTGGCCTACTAAGTATGCAATGTATTGTAACATAAATTTTATGTACAAATTACATTTATAATCTTAGTTATCTTCAACACGCAATGTAAGATCTCTCAATGTCAGGAACTGGGAAGGATAATGAACATTTGTTGTGTGCTATAATAACTAGCAATTAAAATGTTGTTCTTTGAATCAGTAAATTCTTTATTGACATTTAAAATATGAATATCTCTTTTAGTTATAATTTGTCCCTGAACCTGTGACATTTTTCTGTGAGAAGTAAAATATGAATTCACATTATTAATTATATGTTTTACAAGAAAAATTTGTTGCCCTTATATAGGTAGTTAAACATATTAAATACATTCCTGTAGGGTTTCGGTTTTGTTTATTTTTGTGAACTTTTGCACATTTAACGTAGGTATTTGTGTAATTGCAATATTTAAAAAAATGGTATTATATATAAAAATATCAATTGAAGTTTTTGTGTGCTGTACCAAATGTTTTCAAAGTATGTAATATAATTCAGTAAATTAATTCCCAAAGAGTTATCATTAGCAAAATACTGGTGGAGAAACAAAGAAATGAAGTTGGTCTGTGCCCTACAAATTGCAAAATTGTTATTACTTGTTACTATTACAGGAATTATACATTTTGTAATTTACTGTTTATTCTATTTCACGAATAAGTGCACCTTTCTGACAGCCAGATAAATGATATGATCAATATCCCACCTAGAACAACTTAAATCAGTCAATGCATGTCACCTTACATAATGATATAGCTGCATTAAACATAGCACCTTGAAACATTTTACAGACTAAATGTGACATACACGACATATAGATGCATGTCACCACTAATAATGGCCTCCTTCCAACTTCCTAACATAATGTTCAACAATTTGCTGCCAATGTGACATTGTCACATGAAGAACTCGTGCTGTTGAGTATGCTTGTTGTGGAGCACAGCCTTGGGCGACATTCTAGCTGTGGTATGGTAACAGACTTCATGTGTGAGTGTTATGTAGGAAATAGACGAATTGCTGTATTATATCAAGAAAAAAAAATTTTAGTTTCAAAATAATGACAAAAATTAACATTTTTCTTTCCATTATGTATTAAATGTTTGATAATATCTTTCAAAACATTCTAAATAAAAACTACTTTTTTTCAATATTTTGAGTTTTACATAAGAGTGGATACAATACCGAACTGATCGTCAGACCCTTTTATTTTATTTCTTAGTGCTTTACAAGTGTATATATTTTATTTTCAGCATTACATGTACTGTGTGTTCATTTTCAGCAATTTACGCATTCTTCAGCAAACACAACCTCTGCTTTTATTGTACAGTATGTACTGGCACACCAAGTTGCTAGAAAAGGATCAAATTGTTTGTCATTTACAGTCTTGCTCATTCATTTGATTATTTAGATGTATTTTTATTCAGTGATAAAATAAGTAATATATTCTTTCATTTTGCATTTAAATTTTTTCGAACCAGATGGCTGCTATTTTCAGCAAGAAAAATTTCAGCTCCAGATTATTTAGGGTAATTTACTTCCCGTTTACAAACAAAAGTTTTTTCGTATTAATTTTTTACGTTCCGAATTCAAGACAATTTTAAAAGTTTCGTAGAAACTATTTTTAAAATGTCTTCAGGCTTATTTGAAAACTTTGAAAGACTGAAAATGTTACATCTGATTCAATACCTTATTTGGTGTTGTCGGATGATTATGTCAGAAATTTTATTGGTTGGAAACATACATGCATACATGGTCTACATATGTGTAGATGCAGACATACATCCATATAGGTAAACACTGGTATTGCGCACTCCTGATACACTTAATAATACACATAAGAAAACACATACCACATAAGACTACCTCTACAAGAAGAGTGAGCTATGCGAAGAAAATTAGCATGCGATAAAAATACGGTCTTCTTCCTGCTCATTAGATAACTGAAGATCACTTTCAGTTTACACGTTTGTCATGGTCAATCATTGCCTCTCTCACTTGTTATACCGAGCGTTCTCGAGCATGGATTACTTACCAAAGCCTTCCTTAAAGCCTTTTCTAATGCCATTTAAAACTTTTTAAAACTGTGAAAAAAATTTTAATGCAGTTTTTGCTAGGCAGTGAAAATGTAACTTGGTTGATTCATAAAAGTCGCCTGATTTAAGTAAATTTTTAAATTTTATGTCTACGAAGTTTTGTAAGGCTATTTGTTCTTTAATGCAATATTAGCTTAGCTCTTTTTTCTCAATGCCCTTAGAGTGGTTTTTTGTATATTTCAATTTTCTTGAAACCGTTTACGTAAATAAACATCTGGTTTTTATGTAATGTAAGAGCAACTTACTGAACAAATATGGTAACATACATGAAAGTAAAAACCTGTTACTTGTTTCTCCAAAATGAAATTATATATTAAAGTTGGACGTATTTGCTGAGGTATAACAACTCTGTTTGCACTTCATCAAATATGTACATTATTAAAAATCATTACATTAGTTCTTAACTTCTACTCATTATTATGCTCGGGGCAACAAAATTAATTTTTATAAGTATAGTAGAGCACCCCTTAACCGGATTTCCTTCGAACGGAACTCCCCTTATCCGGAACTAATTTTCCAAAAAAATTCAAACGTCGCAAAGTTGTGCCATAACTTTCCCGTGCTCGTAAGAGGTCTTTCGTCTCTCATTCCAGACTGTACATGCCCAATAGCTGGTAAACAAGCTGCATGATGAAGAGAGCCGGCCCAAGTGGCACAGCTACAGCTACAGCTACAGCTACACTGCATAATGACACAAGTGACAGTGACTAATGGCAATGTGCGACACATGCCATTGGTTTTAGTGATGTGACTTTCACATGACTTTCAGAATTTAGTGTTCTAACGTGTTAGTGTACATGTACCGTATTTTGGCGTGTATAGACCGCACCAGAAGTTTTTGATGAAAAATTAGAGATAATTATAATTTCAAGTATAGGCTGCACTGAATTTTTGTATTCCCGTAAATATTGCCAGGCCTCATTGTGCTAGTGCGGCAACAGCAAACTATGGCAACGCCAAACTAATAAATTTGCAGGGGGAATGTTATCGTTGCAGCGCCGCCTGCTAAAAAGTCGCAATAGCGCAGTATTCCACGTAAATAAAACTTTTGTATTTATTTCAAAATGCCTCTACACTGCGTTTAAATTGCAGAACACGTGCGCCGTGCATAGCCTGCCAGCTCGGCCGGCTGTCGCCAGGCAGGCAATGGTATGGTGCATGTGTGCGTGTGGCGTCACACACACACACACACACACACACACACAGAGCTGCTGCTGGCTGTCTCATTCGACCAGATAGAGAGAGAGAGAGAGAGAGACAGCATGACAAACAAAAAAGAGGAGAAAGAAAAGAAAGCGAGCAAGCTTGCTTGGTGCTGGGCGGCTGCGGTTGCAGCCTTGGGAAGGGGGGGGTGGTGGTGGTGGAAAGGAAGGGTGCCAAGCAAGAGGGTGAAAGAAAAAAGAGAAAGGAAACATGCAAGCTGGATGGTGGTTGAAGGTGATACAAAGCAGAACAGTCAAGGACAGGCAGGCTAATAAAGTATGGTGGGACCCATACGCGTTTAAACACAAGTGATGAGCTATTCATTTCTTATTATTATTTTTTTCTTCCTTAGAAACTAAGTTAAAACATTATAGCGTGTTGTTCGTTGGCAAATTTTTGAACAATGCAAACGTGCAAACGATGTACTAACATCATGAAAAATAATAGAATTATTGATAAATTTCCTGGAAATAATCACTGCCAATATAAGTTTCATTATTGAATGAAAATGTATTCACAATTGTTCCTGTTTGCTCAACAGTAATTTACTTGCAGTTTGACACATTAGAAATTTGAGCAAAGACTTCAATCTGCGTATTTAATCAAAGTACATTTTTATTGTCATAATTTTATATACATGTAAAAATAATGAATCTTAAATGCTCTTAACCACTGTAATCAACAGTGAAAGGTTTACAAAATGTATTATTGGCTTTCCAAATGTGCATACCTTCCATACTGGCATCTGTGTGGTCATACATATGGTAGGCGTACTGCTAACTCTCAAACACATTATTATCGCAGAGAGCAATCTGCTAGAAGTGATGGGTCATTAGAGAGGTAAGCGGATTACCTGGCACTAGTTGGTTCCAGAATGGATGATTATGCTGTCTGTGTGTGTGAGAGGGGAGAGGGAATACTACTGTGGTGCCATCTATCGTTGGTATGGAAATATTTACAAATCAGTTGGCAGTATGCTCTGACAACACAGAATCACACTACCTCCCACTTGACTTTTTTCCTTAAGGTGGTCATCATTGCAACTTTACACCCGGTACTGTGACTGTTCTGCGTGTCTTGGTTGGACCAGAATCCTGAGGACACGACAGTCAAGCACCGTACCGGGAAGCCATCACTAGGTAACACCTAGGTTAATTCTGAATTTCTGTCTCCACCCCCAACAATCCAAAACGCCACTGCGATTCACTGCATAGTTGGAATTGGAAGTCCATTGCTAGTATGTGGGATCCTATCACAGACAGGTAAAGACTAGGCACTGAGTCTACTCTTCCACCTTTGTACAATCCACCGTGATTCTCTGCCACATGCAGAGAATTAATGGATGGTAAATTGTCTACCTGATCCTGATCTTTACTAAGGGAACACTTCTATAATGCTGCATTGTTGCAGAGAGATCCCTGTATCTCTTCCCAACCTACCCTGAACTACGCCATTCTCCAAGCAAGGAGGAGAAATGAAGGGTAAAGTAGCTGCAGCCCAACAAAATCTAGAGCCAACCTTATTTGCCAGCCCGACCTATAAGACGGCCCTGAATCGAATTCCTGCAAGGTGTCAGTAGTCCATGCCCAAAAGGTAATAAACTAATTGCTGCAACTTCCCCACAACTAAGTAGTCATCAAGTTAATTGCTGCAGAATTATGTCTACAATCTTGTAGTAAAATCGCCTTTAATGTTTCTCGCCATTTATGTGATCCACTTATTGTTTTCCCCGCTTTGCATCAGGTTCATTGACTTTGGCATCTGTTAGTATGCTATACACATGCAAAACCGTCCCATTTATTTTGTAGTGTATGTCTAAGCTCTTTGACTTTGCTGGCACAGTAGCCAATGTTGTTGGTATTTGTTTTTAATAATTCATACAAGTGACGTGTGAACAGGAAAATATCAAGAAAATACATGTAAAAGAAAAACTGAATGAAGTTTCCTTCCAAACCGTTCCAAAACCCTAAGGAGGCAGTGAATGTTTTAGGATCCAAGTTCTCATAAGGCTGGCCATTTTCATGAACAAAGAAGTGAGCTATTTTCTACATTCAAACCTTTGTTGCTTTATCCGTAGAGATTATGGAAAATAGCATTTATGTGTGTAGTTTATAGCATTTATTAGCATCCATAAATTTTACAGGCCCGTGACATTAAACCAGTGCTGTCCTTATGAGAAAGTCACCTTCTCTTATGAAATTGAACATCTGCACCACACTAGATGAAACTATACTGGAATAATTGTAGAAAGTTAATTATTGTCAGGTTGGCACTGGAACTGATATCATGTCAATGCATTCCGTTTTGTCTTTTTTTTGTTCAAGATGGCATGGTTCATGACTCGTGTTTCTTAATCATGATTCACGAGCCCAACAAAGATTATGAGCCCCGATATGTTGGTAATAGCAGTACAAGTTTTACATTAGATATTGGTTCGCGGACGTGAATAGTAACATTTGTTGTGCCAAAATATGTATACACATCAAAAAAAGTTTTGCATAATGATTGTTTGCCATGATGCAGAACGTATTTGGGATTTTGGGCTAGAGTATTACATAATAGACTGCATTCTCATAAATAATTTATTCATGTCTGAAATGAAAATTACAAACGACGTACAGAAAGACATTTCATCCATTACACAGGAACTGGTAGTGTTTGCATTTTGCCACACTGTGACAATTCAATATGGAACATGGCCACCATGGACATCCAGCAAGGCTCGTACCTGCCGAGGCATACCACAGATAAAGTTGTCCAGGTTATCATGAGGGAGGCAATCCCACTCTTTGATGGCAGCCTCAATAACCTCTTGGCGGGTTATGGGAGGGTGTGAATCCTGAGCAATAGCAAGCTTCAGCATATCCCACACATGTTCGATACAGTTCAGGTTCGGCGACATCGCAGGCCATTGCATTAGGTCAATTTCGGACTCCTGGAGAAAGGTTTGTATCACCCCCGCTCGATGTGGTCTTGCGTTGTCGTCCACAAGAATGATTTCTTCATGGAATGGACATACAATTGGTCGCAGCACCTCCCGAATGTAACGATTTCCCGTCATTGTGTTGTCAAAAGGCATGAGTGGCATCTGCCGTCCCAGCATTATCCCAGTCCAAAACATGACTGACCTTTCATGGAATGCGTGCACTTCTTGGACATGCTGCAGCCTGGCACGAGATCCCTTACGCCTCCAGACTTTTGGGCGACGACTGTCAGGGTAGAGGGCGACCTTGGTTTTGTCCATGAACAGAACAAAATGCCACTCTGCACATCCTCATTCATGGTGTACTTAGGCCAATTTCTGATGAGCAGTTCTGTGGCTGGCAAGGACGGGGACACAACGGAGAGCGCTCCTTGCTTGTAGGGCCCTCGCATGCAAACGATTTCTGGTGGTCTGGGTGGACACTTGCACCCCTGAAGCCCGGAGCTCTGTGGTGCTAGCCATTGGGTGCCTTGTGGCGCTTATGATAACAAAGCAGTCTTGAGCTGCTGTTGAGGAGCGAGGACAACCTGTCCTTAGACGATCAGACACTGGGTGTGTGTGCTGATACCTCCTCCATACTCGGGACACATCACTTTGGTTGACTCCAATACGGTTTGCAACAGCTGTCTGCGTTAGGCCTTTATGGATCAATGTGACGATACATGCCCGGTTAAACAGTGTGATGGATCGCCTAGGCATGTTGATGTGGCTGACAACATGCACCGAATGTGGCCAGGCCGAGATATGAGCTGCCTACTCTTCCACCGTAGCCAGCAGAAAATGGGGGGAGTGCGTGAGCACGAAAGCGTGTAAGCATGCAGGTGTTTCAAAATGATACACTGTACAGGATCATGAATGGCATTTAGAAGCCTCAAAACAAGGCTACTATATGTTTATTTTCCTTACTATTCGTCATTATGCAAACATTTTTTTGTGTGTATAAATGGTGCGGGCTTCATGGCGACATCGGCTTTGTCGTTTATTGAGAAATTAAAGAGCAGTGAAAATTATTCCTCATAGAAGTTTCACATGAAAGCTCTTATTACAATTAAATGACCAGTGGGATGTTGTTCGAGGCCTAGTGAAACCCAAAGATGCCTGAGACAGGGATTGTAAGGCACTGTTAAAGATTTTGTTGTTGATATAATCTGTCCTTATACACCATGTTGAGAAATGCATAACTGCTAAGGAAGCATGGGATACAATTCAAAAGCTTTTTGAAGATGCAGGTATCACAAGATGAGTCTGTTTATCGCGGCAGCTTATTTTAACACGTCTGGATGGCTGCGGCTTGATTGAAGAATACAACTTTGTAAGGTTGACTTTTAAATTAGTGGTGAGTGGAATGGGACACTATTGTTAGCAGATCTTCCCGAAGAATATGGGCCCATGATCGTGGGTTTAGAGAGATCTGGAATTCCAATCACCGCAGATGCTATCAAGGTGAAGTTGTTTGCAGGATGTAAAGTAGACTGCTGTGCGTGTTACTGATACTGAGTCAACACTCTACACCAAAGGTGTGACGTCCAGTACCACAAGCAACAAGAAAAAGTCGCACAAATGGAAGCAACTTCCCAGATCTTACAACTGTGATAAACCAGGGCAGTTTGCAGCAAGTTGTCGAGCTAAAGGTAATAAGATTGACAAAATGGAAGATAAAGGTACTAACCGTAAAAACACCCATGCATATTTTTCTTGTTTTGTCTTTAGTGAAAAAAAAAACGAATCTGTTTGGTATTTAGACTCTTGTGCATCTATGCATTTGACCAAAGATGAACTTGACTGTGCAACTGTACCTCAAATGGCAGTAGAAATAGTCACTGCAAATAATCAGTCTCAAAACAGAAACTGTGGGGAATGTTGAAATCAAGTCATCAGTAGGTAAAAAAGTAATTAGTGTCACAGCCCACTATGTTCATTATGCACCTGGTATAATTGAGAACTTGCTTTCTGTAAGTCGAATTACTAGCAAAGGCAGTACTGTTGTTTTTGATAGCAAATGTGGGACAATAATCAATAGTGAAGTTGATGTTATTGGAACTGTTGTTCAAATAAATGGTATATATATATATATATATATATATATATATATATCAGTTGAAGACCTATATAAAGAACAGTGGACATTATTTACTGAAAAGGATGCACCTCTTTGGCATTATAGACTTGCACATTTGAATATAAGTACTATGTTGTTACTAAAAATTATGGTGTTAGTTACAGAGAATTTGAGCTTTGGTAATGACCCTTGTGAAATTTGTGCTGTGGGAAATCATGCGAATCAAGAGCAGTAGTAACAGAACCCTTTGAATAAATACATACCGATTTTTGTGGGCCAATGGAGACAGAATTGCTTGGAGGCTAGAATTATTTCTTGATGATTTTTCTCGTTACTCGTTTATTTTTCGGGGGGAAGATGAGGTTTGGCAGTTACTGAAGGAATTCTGTTTTATGGTCGAAACTCAAACTGGCAAAAACGTTAAATTCTTACGTTCATATAATGGGACTGAATGCACTAACCATGATGTCCAAGAATATCAAAAAACAAAAGGTATCAGACATCAAAGAACTGCTAAATATACCCCACAACAAAATTGTTACTCAAAAAGCAAGATGCATCTTTCAAGAAGCAAGCTTCTTCAAAACTTATTGGGCAGCAGCAGTTACTACAGCAGTGTATTTGCACTATAGGTATCCTACAAAGGCAGTCAAAGACAAGACACCATGAAGCCTAGTTCCGTAATAAACCTAATCTGAAACATATTAGGATTTTTGGCAGTGAAGTATATTACGAGTACCAAAGGAAACTTACATGAAATGGGATCCTAAATCAGAAAAAAAAAAAGCTGTTTGTTGGCTTCTGTGAAGACAAAGAAGACTACACTTTGGTTAACCCCATTTTGAAGAAGGTAACCATCAGTAGGATGTAATTTTTCTGGAGTATAAAAAGTTAAATCATTATTGGATCGATGAGGTAAGCCAGGCTCATTTCTCCTTGAAGTATGATGTTGAAAAACTAGTCATGGTGGAAGTTCATGAAGATGAAGCAGGAGCAACTTGTGAAGAAGGAAAGGAAACAAGAAAGGCTTGTGACATTTTCCATGGGGAAGACTTCCTAAGGTTTGAAAACATGGCAAAGTAAGACAAAGTACAGCAACCAGAATCTGTAAGAAGATCAGTTTGAGTACCCAAGCTGCACAAGGACCTAGATTTCATCATTAACCTTGTGGCTGAAAATAATGAGCCATTAACTCTAGGGGAAGCAATGGCAAGCCACAAGCATCCAGATGGAAGGAAGCAATCAAATAAGATGTGTAATCTTTCATCAGAAATGACCCCTTTGAATGGCGTGATCTACCAAAAGGTAAGAGTGCCTGGAAAACAAAATGGATGTACAAGGTTAAGAATCCTGACAATAACAATGCCAGTACAAGGCAAAATTTGTGGTCAAAGGCTGCGAGCAAAAGCCGGGAAAAGATTATGGAGAAACATTTTCACCTGTCGTGAAATATTCTACACTGAGATTTCTGCTGGCTCTATCAGTAAAAGAAGATCTGGAGACCACACACATGGACATTAAGACAGCCTATCTCCACAGTTACGTATAGGAGGAGATCTATGTGAGGCCTTCAGAACAAATGGATAACTGAGAAACTATCTAGCAAAGTATGACGATTAAAACAAAGTGGGAGATGTTGGAATAGAAGCATCAGTGAAGTACTCTATGGTTTATGGCTGCTTTAGTCAAACGCTGATCCATGTTTGTACTTTAAAATCACTGGAAACGAGATCATCATTGTTGCCATTATGTGGATGATGTGTTTATATTCACCAATGAACCCTAATTGAAGAAACTTGGGTAATGAAAACTCGAGAAACAATTCTACATGAAGGATCTTGGTCCCATCGAGAACTGTCTAGGAATGAAAGTCACAAGGGAATATACCAAGGGGAATTGGTGAATTGACCATTTGCAGTACATTAAGAAAATGCTGGACAAGTTTTGGATGAGAGATTGCCGACCCATCTCAACCCCAGTGGAAGTTGGTGTGAAACTGTAAGAGTCATCTGGTGAAGAAATGTGTAGTGAGACAGTGTCGTAGATAGTTTATTTTATCTGTCACATACTTTGAAACCAAATATTCCTTATGCAGTAAATTGCATAAGTACTTGCAACAACTTTCCTAAATGGTGTCATTGGGTTGCTGTTAAGAGAACATTGTCATATCTCAAAGGTACCATGAACCTAAAATTAGAGTTTCATAAACAGAGCAGTGCACTTTTGGAAACTTTCAGTGATGCAGATTAGGGTAATGAAACCAATAGCATGCACTCAATATCTGGTATTGGTTGGAAATTTATGGGTGCTCTTATTTCCTGGCTAGTAAAAAAACAGAACTCTTGCATTAAGCACGAGGCATATTATATGGCCCTTAGTTGTGCAGTTCAGGAAGTGTTGTGGTTTAGAACCTTGTTCAATGAATTGGAACAGTTTTTAAGATGTGAAACCTATCTGTTCATGGTAAAGTGAGCACTTTTGAGACCCTAGTTACTTTTTCCTTTGAGCCATTTTTCATCCTTTAACCATCTTTTTTAAATTAATATTGCCATATAAGTAATAAACACAGTGTGTATATTTCACCACACTCTGAAGTCAACGTCTGAGGCTAAAATAAAACTATTATTATTCCAAATGAGAGGGCTTTCAAACGTGCTTACTTTACAGTGAATAGCCTATAACAAAGCATAGCCGATCATGAGATTTGGTTAAGTTAAGTATTGGTAGCAGTTTTGTATTTAATTCAGTAATTTTAGTACACTTGGCATAAGCATTGTGCCCCACGTGAACCCAAAAATATGGTAAGAATTTAATAATGCAATGATGTCTCGTGAACAATATCAAAACTTAACATGTGGTTACTGTATTAGTTTAAGAGTGATATATGCACACGCTAGCTCGTAGTAGAACCACAGGACTGGCCAGCAAAATTTAAAAAATGTGCATGCAGAACTTTTCAGGATTGCAGCATTATACTGCAAGCATTTTAAAATGAGACATTGTTTAGATATGTTTCTCTAAAGTATCCTGCAACTCTTTTGCATGAATTACAGCATAGTTTGTTTGATGCACATTGAATTTCACATTGAATTACCTTGAAACATTAACCTCACTATACAGGAAACCTCAAATATAACACAACAAAATGTTGGACAATATATACTTAAAATATGTCTCTAGCCAGTTATGCATGCTAAGTTTAAATTTTTTCTTTATTGTTTGGTTTTTCCATAGTTATAAAATGAATCCATTAAGAAATACACTTAAGAAAGTGATTATTTTATTGTTCATTTGATACATAACAAAGCAGGGTGTCTGATGTCCAGATTTACTGAAATTGACCAAAATAAACTGTTTAATGATCATAAAAATAGCATTCCCATGTGAATTCACAGATTGTGGAGGTTATAGCTATTTGTAGCTAAAAAGCATGCTTGTAGCATTTTATAGATTTTATATACAGTAGTTAAAACTACTTTCCCATCATCACTAACTATGTGACAACTCACGTCCACCTCATTTGTGATACACTTGGAAGTTTTTATTATTTTTACTTTGTTGTCAAGTGTTTGTATTAGTTTTGTGAACTTTGAGAAAAAAAACAGATGCCATTGAGTGTAAGAAAAAATCTTTTTGATTCTCTGATATAAGAAGGTTGCTTAGGACAGTACAAGATTCTGTCTATTGGAAAGAATGATTCAGTGGAAATTTTTCTCTAACTTTGGTGTGTGTCTGTACATCGTAATTCTGGCCCACAATTTTGTGTTCACGTTAAAAATCTGGCACAAGTTTCTCAACAATATTGTACATAGCATCTGCTAAATAATCATTAGAAATATCTATGAATCCCAGGAATATTTTTTGTACTTGGCCACTGGATATGTAGCATAACTCAGTCTATAACTGAAAGAAATTAACTAACATCAGTTGCCAATAACAGTGGAACAAACAGGCAGAATTTACCAAAAAAAACTATTTGCAGAACGCCTAGGGTTCAGTACGGTAGGGTGTACACACATAGCATGAAATACTGATGCCATTACAGTATTGCAATGTACGCTCAGCATTGCAGTGGAAGCTGTTGCATAGCACACATCAGGTTGAACAACATCAAGTTTCTGTCTGATCTCTGATATGGCCAACAGATAGTTCTGTAGGCATCAACTTGTTGACTTTACCCAAGTTTGAATCATTGGAAAGTTGGAAGAAGATCAAAGTGTGGCTAGTGTGGCAGAGATGTAAGTTTGAGATTGCATACAGCATTCTATCATAAGCTTGGACAGCATTTTCAATGACAGGTTTAGTAGTGGTCGTCCACGAATAACCATGACTATAAAGGACTGGTATATTGTCCTACATAGATTGACAGCAGACAGCACATGAAATAGCAAGACAAATGCAATGCCCAATATCACATTTTTCTGTGGCCAGGAGATTGCACACAGCTGGTTTGTTCACTCGGCAACCAGTATGGTGTGTGCCATTGATGCCTACCCATCAAAGACTGCATTTTCTAGGTTTCGGGAATAAAAGGACTGGGAAGCTCACCAGTTGAGTCAAATGTTCTTTATGGATGAGTGTCTATTTTTTCTTGCTAGCAGTTCTGTACTATATCTACATTTGGAGAAAGCAGGGAACATGCAATCACCCATACAACATTGTTGCAAAGCACTAGTTTGCAGGTGATAGAGTTATTGTTTTGGGGGCATAATGGTTAGTGGCCGTATGGAGCTCCACATCTTCCAAGGATGTACAGTCACTGGTGACTGCTATTGTACAGACATTCTCCTTCCTCAAGTTCATCTTTTCCGGTGTGCTATGAACCCTGAGTTCCTCTTCATGGATTATACACTACACCTTATCATACAGTGGCTGTTACTGAGCTATTGGAGAGTGAAGATGTTTGCCTCATAGATTGGTCCGCACGGTCCCCGGATCTAAATGTAATCAAACACATGTGGGATGTTGTCGGGAGATGCCTGCATGTCGCTAGCCACCAGCAATGACTGCAGTTGTGATCAGCAATACAAGATAAATGTGCCATGATGCCTTAAGAGCTCTTCCACATACTGAGCATGAACAGATAGTTCACATCCTGTGTCGCAGTCAGGGGTGGTCATATCCCCTACTGAGGACTGCATTTTTCCTGCCTGCCACCTTTCTCATGGACATTCTGTCTTTCTTGGTGTGGTCAAAACCCATTTTTGAATAAAGATACTTTGCATCATTTGGATTTCTTTTTTGGTCAGTGTTGTTCACTGTTCTTAAATCTCAGCGCTGTTATGATATGCAGTATACCTATTTGAAACACTGCTGCGCAATGTTACATGTAAAATTGTGTCCTTAATATCTTATAATTGCTGAAAATGTTTTTTCTTTTTTTGCATACATTTGCACAAGCCATATATATTTACCATTTTGTTATAAAAACCATTAAAAATAATTAAATATGTGTATGTTTCATGTTGCAAATGTTTTTTTGTACTGTTTCAGTGCATAGTGTGCATAGCAGCTATAAATAGGGGCTTGTGATATTCTTGAAAAAATTTCCATTCATTCTAGTAGGCAGCAACAGTCTTTTAGGGAAGTGCTATAATAGTTATGTGCCAAGAAAACCTAATCTGTGATTCCCTCTTGAAAGTCAAAATTTTACTCAAGATTTCTTTCTAATTGATTTTAATGCATTCACAAGTGCAGGTTGACAAGAGTTCAGATTATCAAGAGTCACATATACAGTGAAAAGCAACATTACTTGTGTGTGTATGTGAATCTGTAGGTGTAAAATGCATCTGTAATCAGTTCATACGAAATGTATGAGCTCTGTTAATTATTTTTATAAACAGTAAAGAGATGATGAATACAATAATTTAAATTTATTGCAGCAAAAATATCAAAAGTATTTGTTTTTAAGTAAGAAATGTTTAATTTTAGTTGTTAAGATTATTTATATGTATGATATACATGTGTTTGTTGATGGTGGCTATAGTAATAAATTAAAATATTTAATTAGGGCTAATATAATTTTTAATGGTTCCAGTGTTTGAAGAGAATCCTGCTGAAATGCCACGCAGTGTGTCTTTGTTACCGTCTCTGACAGCAAAGTCCAATCTCAGCCAGCAAATACAGTCACGATCGTTACCTCGCCAACAAGACATTAAACTGAGGGCAATAGGAATTCATGGAAGCAGACATACGCGTAGCATTAGTGCATAACCTTTTGTTGAATGACTATTCATTCATTTGTAAATAAGACACTTATCACATGTATGCCTTTCAGAGTTCTTGGTAGGGTATAAAACATAGAAGCAAGCTTAAAAATACTCACAAACATATTGTAAGAATTGCTGATTGTTGTAGGTTTTTCTCAACTTTTATCTTCTGTTGGCCTGCTAAAATGTTGCCTAAGAAAACTTGTCCTAAACCTTAAATATGAAAATTTTTCACATGTGTAACATACTCATTTGTACTGTTTATTGATTCCTAAAGTTTTTCCTCAGTCATAATTGGGTTAATTTATAATTATGTGCATGTAGCTAACGTAAACATGTTAGGTAGAAAAATTAGTCATTATTGAGTAACAGTTAAGAATACTTTCCAGTAATGTATTTTATTCTGTTGTCAATGTTGTGATTATGTGACCAAGTGTTCTTATTTGTGTCACTGTTTTAGTGTGTGTGGTGGTGATTTTTCTCATTCCGTGCATATGTGGTGTGAAGTGGTGGATAAGAAGTTTGTGTGATTGTGTGTATCATAAATGTAAAGCATGTTATATGTATAAATGAAAATTTTATCTATTTTTATATTTGTGTATTACATTTATGTATGTTCTTGACTTGTCATAGTATTAAATTTCATTGTTATATTTCTTTATTAGGAAAGCACTTTTATTATACAACATATCACGTATAAAAGGCTTTGTGCTTAACATTTGTAATTAATTAATTTTAAAAAAATTTATTTTAGAATGCTGCAAATAAATTTATTTTGTGTAAAACATGTTTGATTGCTAGATTTATAGCAGCATTCTGGGTGAACGATCTGTGATTTAATAAGAATTAAGGCTAATGTTACATAATATAAACAATCAAAAAAAATTTCCATTGAATATTTTTAGTTTGCTTTAGTGTAGTTTCTAAGAATTCTTAGTCCAAATATGTATCTCCATGAAATTTTATCAGTAATATTAGTTGTTTTGTAGAATTACAGAGAAAATTAAAAATCTCCTTTATAAATTACGTAATCACATTTTTACACGTACTTGTAACCAGAGATCCTATAAAAACAAGCACACATCTAATACAAAAAAGTACCTTAGACAAGTGCAAGTGCTTTGTTACCACTGAATATAAATTCTTCATGCATCAGGAAGTGATGCCAAGTTGTGATTGAGACCAGTGTCCTGTTGTGCATAGAAGTGGGCCTCCAGCTTTCTCAGATAGTTATTTATGTAAATTTTGTGATATGTGATATTGGGATGAGGCTTTTGTGTAAACTTGGAAAAGAACTGATAAACCAGTTTCTTCAGAAGTAGTAGTGATTGATTACATAGCATTTTTTTTTTTATAAATGTGAGAACTTTAAATAATTACCAGGTAAGGTAAAGCCACATGTGTTTTGGACTATTTGGCACGTGTAGTAATTGATTTGCTTGGATAGTGTGTTTGTGTTGTGCCCATGTATTTTAATATTGTTTTGTTAATGTCATTGATGTAGACTAGGCGTGAAACTGAGTGCATTGTGACAAAAAAATAATTTCATAACTGGAAGAGTGTTGGCAAGTGATGATGTAATAAGTGTCAGTTATGCCACTTATTGCATAATTTTTTAATAAGGTTCTACACGATTGCTGCATACTTGGATACAAGCAGAAATATTTGATTGTGGCTTTGTTTGAGCATCATCAAAATGTTACTAGATTAGCTGCCTAAGTGCACAAGCTTTAGAAGTTGTATGGGGATCACTAAGAAAAGGAAATCTGTTTTATGTGGTTCAGCAGCACTAATAATTTGAGATTAGTACTTGTCACCAGGGATGTTGTGGTGAAAGACCTGATATTGAAATGTAGATTGGTTTTGGGAAGTTCTTTTTTGAGCTGAAGTGTTATACCTCATGAATACTGGTGACAATTTGATGATGTACTTGGGAAGTTCCATTTCCTGAGAGATAATTCTGTTTGCTTGGTGGTAAGCTGAATAGTTATTTATTAGTGAAAAGCTTTTATATGAATATGATGCAAAGTCTAATTACTATTATTTTATTGATATGGCTGTTAGAATATAAAAATACATATTTATAATTAATCTTCATATTACTGCCTGTTTCAAATTAACCATTTTACTTTGTATAATGTGTGCAGAAATAAATTATTTTCAATGAAATTGCAAATATTTCTACTAATTTCCTCAATTAAATTTGGCTATGTTCATTTGAGGTGATTTTTGTTCCATGACAGTTTTAGATGCAAGCTGCATTATACAGAAGACAAGTTATTATCTTGTATTTCTTTCATTATTGTATATTTTTATTCAATTAGCCATAACTTCAAAACCTATTAGAATGGGCAAATATTCTTACAGACTTATGGTAGAAGGGGGATTTTTTGGCCAGTGTGGGAATATTTTGAAATTTATCATACCATAAAATATTATTCTTACTTTGGCTTTTATGTAAACCTGTGTTGAGTCTTTGAGTCAAAATTAATGCAGAGGCTAATAACAAATGGCAACAATGTATTAGTGCTGTTGGTCAACGTATTCCCCACTAATAAATACTCTTCTTTAGGAATACCGGCCTTTAACTATGTACTACTGCTCATTAAATTTGTTTAAAACTTCACATTACTGTGCTGCCAACAGGTGATTGGTCTCTCACAATGGTCTTGCAAAGAAAATGAGTGCTTTCATTTGCATTGTTTTGGATGTTTGTGTTAATGTGCTTCTTTCTGTGTGGTCACTAGTAACATGTATGTATACTGAAGGGCTGTTTCAATTAAATACTTTTAATTAATTTTTAGTGTAGGAAATATTTGACAGGCCTAAATGTAAAATTTAGTGCTTGGTATTACCAGTTTTTATTACATTTTAGTTACTTTGGATTAATACTCATGCAGCAATTTTTACAGTAAAGTATATTTTTTTGAACTTTTAGTTGCATAAGCTGTAGTTTTGTTTGTTTTTGTATAATTTTTATTTGTGATTTTTTAATGATATGGTTACTACAGGGTAGCAGTATTGGAGGTATAGCTTATAATTATTTGTATTTTTGTAAGTTTTTTAAAGTCAATTTTTTATTATTATTATTGGCTTACTGTAAACATTGCCTACACATTTTGTTTATATTTTTGTATATAGATGAATGATCTCACTGCTTTGGACCACAATCTTAGAGGGCCAGGTCAGAACAATCATAAGTTATTTGCATGGAAATTCAACTCTGTTTATGACCTCATAGTTTATTGAACAACCTCTCAATGTTTTCAGTCCATTTTTTTATATTTCTGATTTGTTTGGTTACATTGTAAAATTTAATAACTTTGCTAATTTAATAAATAACCATTTCTCTTGACTTAAATATTTTTATCATTTCACACTTAGGTTCAAGTGCTTAGTTTACAAACATCTCATGTTTACATATTTTCTTGGTATTAATAGTTTGGATAAGATTCTTAGTGGTAGATATTTTATAAATGTAACCCAAGCTAGGAATAAATGTAATTTTTGCATTTATATTAAGTATATATGCCTTGTTGATATCAAAAAGCCAAATGTTATGTGTGGTGCTCATGATCAGTGGGAGGATCATATTCTCCCAGTAACATTCAGACCTGCCGCTGTAAGATTGTGCTTTAGGCTATTAATTTTCAAAAAGAGAAATATTTGGCAGCTGCGCTATGTATGTAAATGCATGTACTAGTTTCATTGTGTGTTAATAGAGTTATGTTAATAAATTGCTCATGGAAATTGAGTATATTTTCAAATTTTTTTATGGAATGTAACACTTGTTAATCCAAACTAACAGTGAGAGTTTCTAGTTAAAATTATTACTTTTTGTTTATGAATGAAAGTGATTTCAGTTGATTATTCTCAAATTGTTAAATGTTTTACCGGGAAATTTTATTGTAGTGATAGTACAGTAGATGACAAAATATTCTTATTGCATACTGCTTTGGTTGAACTTATCTTGTTTATTAAATACAGTTAACACCACTCTATAACAAGTATGGGCTATAACTACACATTCACTATAGCAACAATTTTTAATCCACTGCAGTGTTCTGTGTTTAACACACAGTTAATATATTCGTTTAAAGCAAATGCTATTTTGTGTACTCACTTTCTGTAACAATAGTATTGCTCTTTCTTAGAATTGAAACATGTGTAAATGTTTTCATTTTTTGCCTGTAAACATGCTACATAGAGAGGTCAAAAGAACATCTATGACTTTTCTTCTCTTGTGAACACAAAGGAATTGTAATGACTGGCATTCCTTTCTTCCCCTTCAATACTTTACCGCTTATTCACTCCCTCTCTCATCCTTTGTTCACTTTTGTCCTGTTGCCAGGCAGAGTTTCATTAACTGAAACAAAGGGGTGAAAAAAAGTATTGATCACATGAGCATCTGGAAAGGGGGTGTGGTGCACAAGAGGGGAGGAAGCCCAAGCAGAAATGAGACAGAAATATGACAAAGGGGAGAGAAAGTATTGATTGCAGAGCATCTGGGAGAGAGGTGGTAGCAAACCAGGAGGGAGGGTGCCCAAGCAGAAGTAAGACAGTAAAATTGAAACTGAAATAGAAAGCAGATTTTATGCTCATCAGTCAGTTCATCTGCTGCAGGGTAGCCTTCAACCTTCAACATTGTTTACATTTCACATGATGACAAATAACAGCTGCTGCTGTTCTTGAAAATAAGTGCCTGTAATTACACAGATCACATTTAGAAGTCATTCAAATGGTTCAGGTAGATGTAGTGTAAATTTATTTTCATTGTTCAGTGGGATACGCTAAAATGGCAGAGAGATTCTGGTATTCTAAAGAATGTTTTCCAAATTTAAAAAATAACTTGTGTGTAGTAGTACTATTTTTTTTTTTTTGTTGTTGCCACTCTGTTGGGTCTTGGTTGATATCCCTATGTCCACATTTAAAACAAATATATAATGAAGAAAAACGGATATGTGTGTTTTGTATCTAGATGTAAATCATCCTTGTAAAAAAAAATAANTGTTTTGTATCTAGATGTAAACCATCCTTGTAAAAAAAAATATTTACCTGAACGGTGTGTTTCCAATTAAACTGGTAAATTACTGGCGACAGAGCCAGAACCAAATATATGATTTAATTTTGCTATTGTATTTACTCAGTAATGTAGGGTAAATACATCTTACATAAATCTCATTAATTTTTCTGAAGTCTAGGCTGTAAGTGATAATACAGATCCATTGTAAATGCCTTTATTTTATTTTTTCCATGAAATTTTATGAAAGAATAGATTAATCTGTCTGGCTCAGCCCTGTGTTTTAAATAAATATATATATATATATATATATATATATTTATTTATATATTTTTTTTTCATGAAGGATTACACTAGTAGCAGAACTCGTTCTCTGGGAGCTCTCTACCGGTTGGTCTCTGCCCTGCGCACCAAGGGGTTCACAACCCACCCTTAGTTAAAGCAACATACCTCGAACCAGAAATAGTGACAGCCATAGTCCAAGACAGATGCCTCTACCAACCACAGGTGTATTTTTAAAGATGCCCCTTGAAGGCAGATTCCTTCCAACATACGATATGGCAATGGCCAGCACCAAGTACCAACCAGCTAGAAGTGAGAAAGAAGTCTAAAACACCCGGCACCTAAATGAGCGCCAAATGCAATCCATGCAATGGGAATATCCACCTGCTGCCACCCCTAGGTGGCTGGCACACGTGCATTGCTGTGTGCAGTTGCCGTTGAGTGGGAGAGAAGGTCCAGCAGTCCTTAAGGGCAGCCAGCCACTGCTCATGCAAGTGTATAGGTCTGTGCACTGGGCCTATCTGGTCGGTTTTGTGGCATCACTCAGACAAGGTCTTGTCCTGAGGAAGTGCTACCCCAACCTGCTCCCTTGCGGAGCACCACTGAGGATAGAAACATTAAAACCGTGCCATCAGCCACCAGCCCACCTTCGAATACCATAGTTATTCCCAGTGCCCATCACGATACCCTTTTCTGACACCAGCCTGCTATCTACCAGAGCCTGTTCAAGGTACCTGAATTGTGCAATCCAAACTTGCCCCTATGTGAACATCTCTCCAGTTACATCAGAGCTAAATAACGTTGCTTCACGACCTACACCAGCATTTTTCATATAGTCTAGTTTTTGTGTGTACCTTATAAACTCAATCCCAATTATCTTCTGCTGGTACCATTTGAGTTGCCACACCATGTGCACAATGTCCACTCCATCATTTTTACCAGCTTGTTTAATTTGGCTAACTCATCTACTGCAGACAGAAATTTTTAAATACCATCGCCCTTATAGTGCAAATTTAAAATTTTTGGATGTAGCAAATTAATGCTTATATCTGATTTTTTTTCCCATACACAGTGAGTAACGTATTCCAAATCTCAGCTGCAGTTTCACAATTTAGTATATATTAAATCGGACCATTATCAAGTCGAGAAACAATGATATTGTGAGCCTGGGAATCCTTAGCCAACCATTCTTCAACAAGTTTGTCATTGCCTGAATCTGGTTTTGGGTCATCTTCAGTAACGACATCATAAATGTGTTTTGCCTTTAGAGATACCTTTGTCTGAAACTTCCATGTATTCCAGTTGTTTTCAGTCGCTTAACTTCATGGGAACATTTATATATTCCATTTCAACTCTTCTTTGAATGTAACACCAATCACACAAGTAACATAACCACAACAAGAAAATGGGCACGTGCAACACAAGCTAAAGTATCATCTTTACATTTATAACATTACAATAATGCACACACGGGCTTTTGGGCCCATAACCTGTTAAAATAAAATTAATGAAGGAATCAAAAATGGTGCAGTTTCAGCTCAAACACAACTTTTTAATGATCACCAAAACCACAAAACAATGACCGCACGTCATACTTCTTGCTAATACTGGATCAAAACAAAACTTCCCATTATACAATGCACTCACAACTTTTACACAAAATAAAAAGTCAAGCTATACAACATGGTTAAACCAATTAGTAGAAAAAATATTAAAAAGTTTTTATTGTCCTCAACAACTTCACTCCAGTTGTATTATGTCATAGAATATGAAATCCAGGGAGACCACAGCAAGCGAAAGCCCTTGGCATTACTAATTTAATTATGGTTTCACGGCAAGATGTGTGCCATGTGTACGATCAAAAGATAAAACACAAAATATAGACTTCCACAAACAAAGCAATGTCTCGATTCCTTGGCGCAAACAACATAAACAAATGCCACAAAACTTAACAAAGTGACATAAAAAAATAATGCAGTTACCAAAGGACCCGGCACAAACAAATAGAAAGGAAGCAATATACACAAATAAACAAACATGCTGGGTGATCGTACATGGCACAAAAGAGAGAATCAAATAACCAAATATATATACAAGACTTTCATGTATAATTAAAATCATATAGGCCCAGAGGAAGAATAAATTGTTTATAAATAGACTACTTGACTTGTGATTGTGCCTTACTAAATTGTTTCATTGAAATTATTCATTTCCAGAAACACAAAAAAATTACTGTCTTCAACAAATAATTATTTTCGTTATCTTTCAAACAATAAGAGAGTTTCGTATTAACATAAAAGAGAGAACGCAGTGTGACATCGAAGATTAGTCCTCAAAAATCATAGGACAGGAGACCAAAGTGATAAATTAGCATAAATTTAAACATAATCCAGTAATTAATTTCAATCAAAACATCAAAGTAAAATAGATTCTCACAGTTTAAGATATTTAAAAAATTAAAAAGGTCTGTCATGACAGGATTATCCCACAAGTAAACTCCAATGTAATGGTATGTGGCCAGCCATAATAGGTCATTATTCATCCGTAGCTTTTCGCTAGGGTACAGGGTTACACCCAGTCGTCGACCAGCCCTGAATGTGTTCCACAAGTCCTGTGCTAATATAAGAGCCATCATTTTGATTATCTGGTGCCTGTATCAGATTTCTCATCAGAAACTTTGTGCCCTGTTGGGTATGCAAACACTCATCATGACGTCCACCACATTCTAAGTTGGAAAAGTGTTGACATTGCTGTGTAAAACACAACCTGGCAACCCGCTGGTGACATCAGCACCATATCATGAGAACCAATAAACTAATTCCTGCAAATTTTTTCACACAAGTAGTGTTACAGTAGGTCATGCAAACTCATGTAATTTGAGTGTTAAACTTTTTTTTTTTTAATGGCAGCAATATAAATTATTTAGATTAGTTTCTCATATCTATTAAACAATTTGATTAAATTTAACCAAAAGATTTATATGCTGACAGTATTATTAGCATTAGAAGCATCACATATACGCTATTTAGGCCTACAAAGCATCTTTTAGGCGTTTTTGTACTATAGCTCCAAATGAAAAAATAAAGCATAGGCCATGTAAACTTGTATGTTTTTAGTGACGCACACTTGTTTTCAAAATATATCAGTTTGGTAAACTCACTCTACCAAAACTTTAGACTCGTTACAACTGAAGTTGCTCCGTATCCTACCTCCATCATGCATTTGGTTTCACGCCAACTTGCAAGGCATTCTGAGTTTGAATCCCAGGGAAGGCCCATTGTTTCCAATTCCATTTCTATTTATATCGCTATGAATGAGATGTCAATGTTGACCCACTATCTAACCTTTTAAGAAATTAATCAAAATTATTTGCATATTCATGAAGGAAAGTAGGCTCATTAGTTATATTGGTAACTTCTTGATTAATTCTACTAATTTTTTGTAAGTATACTAATGGTGATAATTCTTATTTTTAAAAAATTATTTTCCAAAATGCTTTTTTTTTATAGATTCTTATAAGATCTATATTAATTGTATTGACAAATAAAGCACATTCCAACTTATGAAATTTGATTAAACATCATCCTTAAAACAAGTAGTGTATACATTGTATTGTATTATATAATATTGTTGTATATGTTATGTATTACATAATATAATTTATTAGAGTTATTTTTATTATATATAATATATGTGTACATATGCAAATATACCTACCCACGAGTGAAAAAAGTTTGATGCCCTCAGGAAACACTAGAAGTGTGTATTTTGTGAAATATGATGCATGGCCGTTGTGTACTGAAGTATATGTGGGTTGGTACCCCTGCCAGGAAGCTCGGGCGACTAGTGTTGTAATGAAAGTTGGCGCGCGACGGTGAACATGCTACTAAGAAATTAGTATGGGGTTGAACATGTCTGCGCATTTGTGATTCGGTGCTTGACACGACCACTAGGTAACCTCAAATGGCGCTGTTTAGTTCATTTGTTTGGAGAGTTTGTACCTGGAGAAGAGATGTGTGAAAGACGTACGCTGAACGTTTACATTATTACTTTGTGGCCAACAAAGTAACCCAGAAGGAAGAACCAAGGGCGATATTCTTTACTGTGTGTGATACAGAACTGTATAACCTTGTGTTGTCAATGATTTCTCCTAAATCAACAAGTGATGTGGAAATGACAATATTTTTGAGTGGTTGTTAGCTTATTTTGAGAGAATCCCAGTGAGATTGTGGAGGCGTGTAAGTTCCACTAGTGGGACCAGCATAAGAGGAATTGGTTGCCAAGTATTTTGCAAAACTGCGGCGGCTGTCTGCACGTTGTAATTTGATGTACATGGACAGAATATTGCACGATCTGCTAGTGTGTGGGGTACGCAACAAATCGTTGCAACATACAATGGTTTCCAAGGATAAATTGACCTTCAAGGAGGCAGTGGACTTGGCTATTACGGCGGAAACTGTGAGTCGAAACATGAATGATCTTTGAGGTGCTGTGGGTGATCTGGTTGGTGCAGTGGGGAGTGTCAGTTTAGGCAAGCACGTGTCAAGTGGCAGATCTAACTCACAGTCGTCTGGAAATACAGTGGAAGGGCGACAGTCATGTTGGAGATGTAATGGCTGGCATCATCCCCCAGGCATCGGGGTACAGTTTGTAACTTTTGTTCCAAACCGGGCCATTTGGAAATTGGCATGTATGTTAAAGAAGAAAAGGCAGCAGGGTAAAGGCTTGTCAAGGAATCAAAAGAATCGGAAGGACATCTGCGCAACCACGACGTGCCTTCTACTGCGTACAAGTTGACCCGAATGCAGCGGTCATCCCCTCATTGACTCCTTGACTCCCAATGCTGGTGATGTGCACAGGAGTGCACCCCTCCTCTGCTACCCTCCAGGTACTGCCAGAGTCAGGAAACCATTGTTTCATGCCCTCAATAGACATCTTTTGAGGGTGTGATAATTCGGGCCGACCAATACCACCAAGAGACGTCCCCAATAAAAATACTGCTGGGGAAATTAATGCAGCGAGGGGGTCACATGGGTTACAGTGTTCCAGAAACCCCTTGTGTTCCCCCCCCCCTTTTTTTTTCATTTCATTTTTACATACCCATGTGTGTGTGGGCTAACGACCCATAAAAATGTGGGAGTTGTAAAAGCAATGCGAAGTCACATTTATTTGCAATCACCAATAAGCATGCCTTGTTTAAAGCTCAATTGAGCATAGCTTCCCACACCCCTCCTGGGGTGAGAATGGACTCGTCCACCACGAGCCATCCACTGTCACCCTATAATCCACAAAAATGAGGGTGCAAGTGATTTTTACATAGTTTCATTAAAATTTTCAAAATGTTAACACATCCAAACATGCAATGGACTGGGATAGATGGCTCCGGTGCTACTTTAAATTACTTTGCTTTAAGTGTTTTTGTGCCAATCTATTGTATGTGTAATTTGCTTACACAAATTAATTACGACATGATGATGTGTCTTTTAGTGTGATGTATTTTTTTTTGTATGTGTTAATTTCCTTTACAAAAGTACACTTGTATTTTTAAGTGCAACTGGCATGTTTTTGAGTTGGTCCCCCGGCAGGCTCTGCCATATTTTTTCAGTTGGTTCAGAACGCTTACCGAGAGCGGACGCGTGTCGCTCGCGCATCCAGCCATTTCAACTTCTTTGTACCAATCACTTATTGTATCAATAGTTTAATGTTTGTCATGGAACTTAATTCTTTCTTTTCATGCCATGCTGCTCTTATCCCCACCAGCTTAATTTGCACCTGGGACTAAATGCATTTTAAATATTTCATTGGGGTCTTCTACCCACTGCTTCACCGCACCTCTTAACAATGTCTAACTTAGTGTGTTTTTGGCATGTGATATGGCCATCTAACACACTCACATAATACTTAAAGATGTATGAGAGGGCTAACACACACGTTAGGTAGTCATAACAGGATTTTGCATCATTACGACATCGCCTCGTCTCCGAGTGATCTCAGGAGAGCCACATGAGCAAATAACCCGCATCCTGGATGAGTCTCTCATGCTCTGGCACCCTTCACAACTCTACAATCATTCCTGAAAACCTGGTACCTTAAGTTAACCTTCCTTTTCCCCACTCCTGAGACCATGACAGCCCATTAAACATACAGTTTGTATAATATGTTCAGTGGGCCACTAAAAAGTCGACCACCAATCTGAGTAGAAGAGTGGTTAGATGGACAGAGACTGGACATGGAAGTGGATGCAGGTGCAGGCCACAGTATTATCAGCAGTAAGACATACAGGCGGCTGTGGGCAGAGCAGTCGAAGCTACAGGAAACAAACATGGTATTACACACATGGTCACAGGAAAAGCTGATGGTGTTGGGATTCTTGCAAGTACATGTGCACACAGAAACTGCTTCAGCAATGCTTACGTTGTTGGCGACAAATGGGAAAGGTCTGAGTCTTTTAGGTTGTAGCTGGTTAGATCCCTTAGGGATAAATGTCAAAGGGATTCACTTGATGAAACACGGAGAAGCTGCGAAAGTTGATGGAGGAATATCTACAAGTATTTGAAAATCTAAAATAATTAGGACACAATGCAGGACCACCAGTGATGGTAACTCCAGGCAGATGCCAAACTGGTGTTTTGTAAAAGTCGACCTGTAGCATAGCTCAGTGTACTAGTGTGGAAATTGACTGGTTGGTAGAGTAAGGGGTGTTCGAACTAGTGGCGTATTCATTATGGGCTACTCCATTGGTACCGGTATAGAAGGCTGATGGGTTGTGCGTGTCTGTGAAAATTACATATGTACAGTTAATGCAGCATGCAAGAAACCATCTGCGCCCTTCCAACCACAAATGAGGTCTTTTCAAATTTACAAGGTAGGGGGCGGGGGGAATTTCACAAAGCTATATTAAAAGGACACATACCTACAAGTTTCAGTGGATGTGGCGATGACAGAGATTCTCACTGTAAATACCATGAAGGGATTTTTTTAGAGTTAAGCTACTACTGTTTGGGGTTTGTAATGCCCCACCAATATTTCAACGACTGATGGCAATGTTGTTGTAGGGGATACCAGGGGTGGTTGTGTTAACAGACGACATCTTAATTACTGGAGCAAATTAAGAACAGCACTGGCCCAGAGTGCACCATGTGCTACAACGAATTGCTGATGCAGTCTTGCAGCTGTTGGACCAGGGAAAAGAGTGGAAATGGACAGAAGTGCATGACGAGTTGTTTAAGGCAGCAAATGAGCTCCTGCAGTCAGAGGCAGTGTTCACCCACTACGATGCATCAAAATCCATTGTTTTAACTAGTGATGCATCCGAATATGGGCTAGGTTCAGTGCTGGCCCATACTAGTGAAGATTAAAGTGAAACATCTATTGATTTTGGATTCCATACACTACAAAAGCGTAAGAAAAACCATTCGCAATTAGATGAGAGAGCCTTAGTGGTTATGTTTGGTGTGACCAAATTCAAACAATGCCATTTACAATAGTCACCGACCGTAACCCACTCCTGCAACTTTTGAACCCGTCTATCGCCATGATTGTTAATGCGGGGGGCCTCTGTTTATATATGTACGATTACCAGTTAGTAAATAAAGCTAGCACAAAGATTGGTCATGCTGATGCTTTAAGTAGACTTCTGGTTAAGGCACCAGATATTCAGATTCTGGCTGTGGGGGATGCTCTTATGTTGGGAGCCCTGCCTGTACTACCAATTGAAGCTGCAAGGTTAACTCAGTTAACAGGGGTAGGTACCATACTAGCAAGAGTGATGCTGTATACAGCGGCAGGCTAGCCTAGTAACATCTCTAAAGAGGTGTGCCCACATTGGTGTCTGTATGCTAGTCACGACAGCATTGTTCAACAGTGGCACGAAACTATATGTAGTGGGCTAAAATTGACCAAAATACTGAAAAGGTACGACACTATCAGGAATATTAACAACTCCGAGCTAACCCCACCAAGATGAAAAGTCTGCTGGCCTCCAGAGAAGAAACCATGGACCAGATTACACAAAGATTCTTTTGGGCCTTTTTAAGGGAAGATATTTCTGATAGTCATGGATTCGTACTCCAAATGTCTGGAAGTGAAAACTGTACCATCAGTTTCATCAGTGGTGGTGATAAGAGACTTGAAAGAGATTTTCAGTTGCCATGGAATTCCTGAGAGTATAGTTTCAGGCAATCGTGCAGCATTTGTGTCTCGGGAGATTAAGCTCTTTGCAAGGAAAAATGGGACCAGGCTTGTTCAGGTCACACCCTTTCAGCCATCTATCAATGGACAAATGGATCTAATGTTGCAAACAGATGAAAGCAAGTTTAAATAAACTAGGGAAAGGAGATATGCAAACAAGACTGACCAGAACCCTTTTGGCACTGCGTACAATACCAGGTACAGGTACTCAAGAGACCCCAGCAGAAATTTTGATGGAACAGATACTGAGAACTGCTATGGATCAGCGACTAGCAACAGATACTGCATGAAACCAATTATCATTGTCTGCCACTGAAGGACCAAGGTTGCGGAAGTTACAGATTGGCAACCCAGTGGTTTTTTGTAACTACCGAGGAAATGCAAAGTGGTCACAAAGAGTGAGAACAGCATCAAGGGGTCAGTTGATAAGCAGAGATGGGATAAAAAGGACCCAGTGATGGGAAGCAACAGTTAACAGAACATTTGAACGATAAGGACAAGGGTCTGTATCAGCAACCCAAGAAGACAAAGGGCCGGTTCCATCGAGTCCAGGGCCGAGCACTTTCAGGGGATTGGAACAGTCTAGTCTGGGGTCAGGTCCTTTTAGGATTTGAAAACAACACTGGAAGTGATGTCTGAGTGAAACCAGAACACCGCAATCAGGCAACAACCCACGGACGAGTGCAGCAGCAACCAGCACGGTTCAAAGATTGTGTATTATAACAACTTAAGAGGGAAGTGTTGTATACTGAAGTATGTAAGTTGGTAACCCTGCCCGGCAGCTCGGGCGATCAGTGTCATAAAAATGAATCGTGGCATGCGATGGCGAGCATGCGACTAAGGAATTAGTATGATGATTGAGATTAGTAGTTTAATGGTGTAGTGGACACAATAATGGCTCAAAAGTTATTGGGGACTTCCACACATTCACACCTATGCAATAAGTTGGTTAAAATGCAACCCCTTCTTTCCAAAGTAAACTGAGGTGAAAAAGACACTGACAAATAGAATTTTCAGGCTCTCTGAGTGCTGAAAATATATAATATAATAGTAATACACAGAAAAATTAAATTGAGTTAAATATTAAATTCCTTTTCTTTTAATGTATGTACCAGCTAAATGTCTTATGGCCATACAAGCAATCGGAGTGCAGGAAATCTGCTTAATAAACCACCTGTGATGTAATTCAACTTTTTGAAACCACACTTTGAAAGTTCCTGTATAGCAACTTCTTAGTCTGTTTAAGAAATATGTATTTCAAGCACTGTGTACTGCCATTGACATTAAAAAATATTGTGTATAAGTTATAATACCTATTTTATTGTGAGACACTCCAGCTATTGATGATTAGTAATAATAATTCATAGGTAAAATATTTCCAAATTGAGTTATATTGTGTGTCAAGTAAAAAATGTCCTGAATTATTTGTTTTTTTTTTGGTAGCAATTGCATTAAAATATACAGGGTGGTCCACCTAATGTGGACACCCCCAAAATTTCCGCAACTGTTGTACATCGCTAAATGCAGTTTTCGCTAAATGATGCTACGTAAGGGAGCGAGTAATTTGCAACCGTTGCAGAAATGTTAGGGATGTAAATGTTAGGTGGACCAACCTATATATCATTGCAATGTATATAATATTAAAAGGGATACAGAGAGATCTTGTGCATGAATTCCCAAAATATAAAATCGAGAACTGAATATTGTTTATTTTATTGACTATAAATTAGAATTGATTATGCCATCACATACTTTGATGCAATGCATAGTTTTTGAATATAAATATGTAGACAGCTTAATGAGTAATATTGGATAGACAAATTCAGTATATATAAAATATCAATAGTTTTAAAATTTGAGTTTTTAGAATTTTATGGTAAGAAAAATAATAATGTTCAACTACAATTTCGCAGAGTTGTAGATAAAATTATTTTGCTTTCAGTGGTATGACATTCATGTTGGCAATAGAAATATTTATCTGGGTACATGGAATTTGCGGCAACTGCCGGTTGCAGGTAGGGGATTCCAATGAAAGGACTGATGTAATGGAACCCTTGCAGGAGTGGTGGTGGGGCGACCATGAAAGAAGGGCGGAGGTGAGAAGGCAGGCAGCCGCTGAGATAGTGGAAATATTTCTTACTAAATCCTTATTTAGTGCTATAATACATGTTCACAAAAGCTGTGTAAAATATCAGTGTGTGGCCATCGCTTGGTTTCTTATGAACATGTGCTGTATTTTGCTAGTAAACGGCAGTTGAAATGTGCCTTTTCAAGCTTTTTCACAATTTTTTATAATATGTTTAAACAATTCTATCAGAACAAAATAGAAGGGCTTGCAAGAGACTTCCAACTCTTTTTACATAAAATATCAGGGTGCACATGTTTAAAGGTCTGAAAATTATGCAGATAACTAATACACTGCAGTGCATCTTTTTTGCAGGCATGCTCTTTTACATTGTGGTCTTGAGAACCGACGAGGGTGAAGCACAGTGAGTATGGAGCAGCGCCGTAACGTAATGGCGGGGAAATGGAAGATCCTTGAGAAAACCCAAGAACCAGTGGCATCATCCGACACAATTCCCGCATGTGAAAATCTGAGAGCAACCCTGCTGCAAATCGAACCCAGTTTGCACTAGTTGCTGTGTTACTACAGCTCCGTTATAAGCACTGTCACTCCACTGATACATGCGTTCATATAAAGTACCCACACATCAACAGCTGGTTAGTTCACAATCGCTGTCAGAGAGCATAGACGGAATTATATCAGTATCACTAGATGATTTACAGCACTGGCTGTATTAACAAATGTATAAATAATTGAATGCAAAAAGTTATTATTGATGTATTATTTTCATACAGTTTTAGTGAATATTTGTAATGAAAACAAGTAATTTATGGAAATAAAATAACTGTAATTAATATTCATAAAACATACATAGTCAATTTCAAGTAACTATATAAAATATAAAACATTCAATGGAAAAAATTGTTTATAAGTCATGAGCACAAAAGTCTTTTTTTTTTTCAAGTGACTGGAGTGCATTTTACTTTTCAGGGCACTTGCATTGCAGACACTCTTCCATTCTTCGATCAAAAGCTTCAATTTGAAGAGTGATCTCAAAGAATTTATATTTTGCTTGAATTTTCTGTGAAGCTTGTGACAAAACTGCTTGTGGAACTGCACCAGGACCTAGGGAAAAACATCAAGCGACTTCAGATTTGATAACTCAATTACAAACTAGATGTCAGATTTACAGTAGGTAGTTAAAACTTAGCGATTCTGTTGCACATATCACAAGAGTAACAAAAGTGTACATAAATGCATCACAAAACCTATGTATTTCAATGTGGTAATTCTGGCATCGTCCAGCGACTATGTTAAGTCAGAATATTACACAATATTCCTATTTCGAAAAGAATGGGCGCCAGCTCACTGGGTGAGCACGAAGTCACAGTTCTCAGGATCGTGGGCCAAATGACCACGTGCGCACACGGTGCAAATTTACAGGAAAACGTATTATATAGCCGGGGTATTCAGGCTCCCCAGCACGCCTTAATAATATTCCTTTTTTTGCCTTATAAATGAAGGATGCCTCCTTGAGGCGTCGATGACTTCCTGGATAGGGCCAGAGCCCAAAATACAACACAAAAATGAGAACTCACAAGTTTCTGTTAACTCAAGTAAATTGTATTGTCAAATAGTATACACAAGTACATGTATGCAATGCAAGTTAAAGCAGACCTGACTCACAAGGCCTGCCAGCGGCCGTTACTATACAAAAAGGCCAAGAATGGCGTGAAAACTTACAATAGTAATTAAACCTACGGAGTCAGTAAATTGAGCTGACGAAGGGGTGCTGCGAACGCAGGGAAGGCTGTTGATAAATTAAATAAAAGTTCCAGTAAATTTCATTAGCCTATAGCAGTGAAGTGTTCAGAACAAAGTATTAAAATCCCCCGCGATGCGATGCACGTGCAGTACCTAAGACCCGTGGAATCATACTGCCGGAGATGACGCGAGTGAGCGGCATCCTTGCCGAGAGCTCACTCCACTCCGCGAGGTAATTTAATTAACTGACCTTATTAACACAGAACTTGAAACATATACACATAAAACACTGAAACGTTCTGAGTGAGTTTTCTTACTACTCCTGTCGAGAGTTAAGAGTTCTTAACTAAGCACTAATTTAAATACAAAACATCATTATGTGGTGTCTTGCAGAGCACGTGGGAAATTTAGCTCTGTTAAGTTTTGGGGCACTCTACGACCGGAACGGTCAGGTTGAAAGAAAGACTAATTATTTCCCACATCACTAATTGGCTTGATTAGAGACACAATTGCACTCGGAAAATTAAATAGAACACTTCAAATACCCTAGCCTTGCTACTCTACGCCTCATTAAATATGCACGTGGCATGCATTTATTCTGCAATTTACTTCACAATCCCCTAAGGGCGAATTTCACAAACATTTTCCCGAGGGCGATAAATTCTAATGCTATTTACTACACATTCTTACACTTGATTTCTATCCTAATTACACAGATCTATCTAGGGACACCACAGGCACTCGGTTGGATCACTCTGTATCTGGCCATGACCTGTTCCCATGTGAACAATGCGGACACGCATCGGGACACACAACATGCGTGTTCCGGGAGCCGTGCTGGTGCAGCGACTGTGGGTCGATGACGTGATGTCAGTGGCTGTGCAAGACCACGCAGAAGTGGTTCATGTCAACACTTCTGCTAATACATGTTACCTNGCACTCGGTTGGATCACTCTGTATCTGGCCATGACCTGTTCCCATGTGAACAATGCGGACACGCATCGGGACACACGACATGCGTGTTCCGGGAGCCGTGCTGGTGCAGCGACTGTGGGTCGATGACGTGATGTCAGTGGCTGTGCAAGACCACGCAGAAGTGGTTCATGTCAACACTTCTGCTAATACATGTTACCTGTGATACCTACTTAGATGAATATAAAAACATTCAAAATGAAAAAAATGTAAAGTGAGTGATATCAAGTTTGCCTCATCTGCTGTGACATTCTGCCTTCGTTGTAGTATCTAATGCTGACATTTTTTTGTTCAATTAAGTCCTGGCTTCTCTGGCCTCATATCTGATTTGTTAAAACACCTGGTATTTAATGATGGGTTGATAAATGTGTTTGCTGTTGCCTTTACCGACTCGCTTGGGGCTTATTGTATCATTTTGTGAACCAAGCTAAACGCTCAATGTCCAGATCACTAATAATTAAAGGCTTAACTATGACAGTGGTAAATGATTGGGCCGGATATTTCAAGGCAAGTGAGTTTATAATATGTGGCCATTGCTGATTTGACACTTTTGTCTTCCACCATCTCGGTAGGTGCGTTTCTCACATGTCGGGAGTGTGATCTGCCCCGGGTGTGATCGTGGACTGGATGTGGTCTGTGGTACAATCTGGGCTTTACTTACCTGCAAAGGAGTAGGTTAGGCAACAATGTGTTGACCTTTATTACCAGTACTGCACCAGAAATACTTGAAAAATGGTGGTCACATTGTTCCCACATGACATGTAAGTGTGTGGCAAACTTGCCATTTGACTTGAGTTCACCTTGATGAGAGAGCTTTTCTTATCATGTATGATTCAAGCTTGACCTACACCAAATTTCTCATGACTGGCCCAAACTTGCTAATGGCAAGCTTATAGACCTACAAGCATAATTCATATGCTTATAGGTTGCCAAGGCGAGCTTGTGGCAAGTGTAACTAATTAAGCAACAATCTGGGATAGGTGCATATAGGTTTTGAGGGCCGGTAACCAAAAGATAGGAATGAATTAAGGTGAAAGTAACTCGACTTAGGCACCAGACACTGTCGACAGGCGGTGTCGAGATGAGATTGTTAAACCAGCAATCTAAGGTCATGTGGCCGTCCGTCCGTCCAGACGTATGCCGTTTCCCTTGGTGATATAATATATTTGAGTCGTCCCAAAGATGAAGGTGAAGTCAGGCTCCCCTCATTCCTGATACATCATGTAGTTCATGGGCCTATTCAGGTTGACCCAAATACCTTAAGTAGTTAATTGATATTTTCATTTAGGTGGTGCAAGGGTGCATCACCGAATAACAATTTGGAAGGCGGATTGTGGGGGTTCCGTGCCCCTAAATGCTAGGAAGGCTGTGCGTAGAAATAAAAGACACATGGTTTACTAGCGCTCACATATTTTTCCTTGTACTTTACATTAAACTCGCGTACCATGAAACGTATGTGGTCCCTGGCCACTCTCGCCTCCTTCGGACGAGTCGAGCCACCGGGGGAGGGGGGATGGTTGCATTACACTATTCCCACTCGCAACTCACGACGAAAAACTGCGCAAACGCAACATGAACAAATTACGTGGTAAAATCATGCTTCCCTGGGCGATGCTATTACCGGGGGAGGAGGGATGGCATCTCCAGGTGGGAATTAACGAAAGTTCCGGTTTAACTACTAGATGACTATGGAAAACTAAAGTGATTGGCTCGAAATATGTGAAGCGCAACATGGCGCATGCCGACCCCTCTGACTCTAGGTGATGACTGAAGTGGAGGGCATGAATAGCTGCGGGTATGGCGGCAGCTAGGTGCCAGAACTTCTTGCAAAATTGAACACATGCCAAAAGCCAAAACAACATAACCCTTGCAAAAAATATATAAGAATTCAACAATAACGTACACAACACTAGTGCCCTTGCAAAACAATTAATTTGTGAAATTAAATGAGGCTGACGTCATGAGGTGAACACAACACTGAAATAAAATAAAATAATTTAATTTCTCAAGGTGTCTTTTGTGTGATTAACATGTCCTTACAGCTCATTAGCTTTACTAATGAGAATTATGTTACGTCCTGCATTTTGTGATCTAAATCTTCCATACTGCGTCATAAGCTTGCTACAAGCTTCACCTGCGGAGACTATTGATTCAAACTTACAGGCTCGCCATGACAAGTTTGATTCAAGCTTGTCTCAAGCTGATTATGCTGTTGGGGTTACCAGTAACATGATCAACTGACGATGTTCATGTTGTGTTTGTTCTCTTGCTTGTAACATTGCCACATTACACAAATGCAGAGGTGGCAGACACAATGAAAATGTACATTTTTGTTGTTGAAAAAACAAGGGATTCATGGTGTAATTTTGAGGAACAATTTCTTCTACAAAGAATACCAGATTGTCCTAGATTCAAAAGTTTCTTTCGGCATCTCAGGTAATTCAGAAGCTTTTTGCCAAATTACTCAAGCCAAGACAAACTGGATTCTATTCCTGGTGGGGTCACTTCTGGATATTCATATGTGGGAATTGTGATGGTTGGATGGTTTCCTCGGGAATGCAAACTTTTTTTATACTGAGACCACCATCAATTTCCATTTAATATGTGTGTGTGTCAGCTGCATTAAGGTACTAGTTAAGTAATCCTTATTTTTAGGGAAACAGGAAAAGTGTTTCTTGGACAGTGTACTGCCAAAACTGTAGATAATCACCTCTATGTACCTGAACTCAAATATAAGTCTGATGATTTATCTGGCTATATATTTCATAGCAGTTATTGCTTTTGCGTAAGTTATTAGAGTAAATAACAGACCCACCTTTCTCACTGAACCTCAGTCCAGTGGATTTTTTTCCTTGTGGAGACATACTAAGTGTTTGGTTTATGGCCCTTTAAGTGAACAATCTGATTGATTTACAATAATACCAAAACAATGTGTTAAGTAGTTTTCACAGGATACCTGAAAAGATAAATTGAGTGAGACTATTAGTGCAGTGCATTTCTGAAGCTTGCAGTGGGATCGGTGGCATTAATTTCATACATTAAATGTGAATGTACAACATAAAACAGTTGTGTATAAGACATACCGCCAATGTTGAAAGTGTATTTAATTCAATTAGTTTTATAACATATGTTTAGTTTGTACTTCTGGTATATGTAACTACGTCTCGAAGTTAGTACCACAACTATACCAGAAACTATACAAGAAATACTGATTAACTCACTCAAGAGAATGTCAACATATACAATAAAGTTAAGTATAAAATGTCTACCAAATGCTAATACTAGGCTGTATATCTGAGGTAAGCTACGAAGTTTGCCACCTAAAACACCAGAAAAATGTAATATATTATTTGGATGTGTATGACTGGCTAATTATGAGAATAGAAGAAAAATTGTTTCAATTGATTGACACACATGCTGGTCATGTCGACAGAATCTGTAGCTGTTCATATGGCAACATTTTCTGTGCCAATACAATCTTTAATATTTTGGTGTTCAATTAGAACAATGATTTACATCAGCATGGCTTCATTTGTGAGTGAGTGAAGAGATTTGGGCGGCTCTTAACATCGAGGTCTTGAGAGTAGATGGCGGTGAAGCGAGGTGAGTATAGAGCAGTGCCATAATGAAAGGGCTGGGGAAAAGGGAAATCCCAGAGAAAACTCGCCGCATGGTTCCCACATGCGAAAATCCAAGAGCAACACCGCCGGGAATCGAACTCGGTTCGTCTAGGTGGGAGGCGAATAGTCTAACCACTGCACCACCGCAGCCCCACTTAATTTGTGATTTCATACCATTCATCCAAAGTGAATACTGGTTAACAAACCAGACACAGAATATATATTATTTACACTTTGGTTGAATAATTTTGTTATAAAAGTTATGTTGAATTAATTAATTGTTTACAGTTCTTGGTTAGAATTTGCAAAATTGACCACTTTAAAGTTTAACTACTGGTTTATTACAAACCGGTAGCAGTATACCTGAAACGTTTACACTAAGCCTAACATTATTAATAACATATTATGAGATATATAAATTTAACGATCTTTATGCAATATATTATTTTATTCGTGTAATTAATTATCAACACAACTCAAACAAAATTGTGAACCTCTGAGAACTGTCAGCAATGCCCTCTTTTTACATGTGATGAAATTTTCGTATGGTACAGCATACATGCTGTGTAGGCCGGGGCATCACTGGTCGTCAGGGTGGTATTGACTCAACCCAGTACTAAAGGCTGGAAAAGGTTTTGTAGGGGGGGGGGGGAGTAGATGCTGTAGGAGAAGCCCCAGGTACCCCCTGTCTGTGAGCATTTAGGATGGATTTCTCAGGTTTACTGGTTCTGTGGAGCCACCCTACAGTGGTGGCATTAGTTATTAATGAGCATACAGCCTGTTGGAAGAGGGTTGCTTCGTGGCTGTAGAAAACAGCTCATAGTTTGCGACACTAACGCTGTCGTTTTAATGTTTTTTTTACCGCCATGTACTTCTGCACGGTGGTGTACTCTTTGCTCGGTTCGGATCCCCTCTCTTTTCTTTCCCGTTTTCCCTCCTTGCTTTTCCCTTCCCCCTTCGTGCGTCAACATTTTTGATTGGCCAGGATAGTTAACATAAGTTCTTGCATGGCCAGGGCTCTGTCTTTTCTGCTCGGCTTTCCGCCCGTCCGAAGTCTGCTACATTTCGCCGCAACTTACGCCGCAATATTCTCGCCTGTACCTGATGTCTTAACCACCTTCATCTTCGTCCAGCAGTGGAAAAAGCCGACATTATGTTACTGAGCTGATGCAGTATACCAGTTTAGCTATTGAGCGACGGGGCAGTAAAACGGTAATTTGTGGAGAACGCTAACTTTGCGGTTGGGTTTTTTGTCATTTGTGTGGCATAGTTTTGTTGTATCTTGAGTGTACAGTAAGTCTAGGCCATTTCAAAATTTTGGTTTCGGTCGCCCTTCAAAATTATGTTCTGGTTTAACTATGGGTTCGCGTTGCTGTGTCTCTCTTGTTTAACGTGTCATGTTTATCCTTGTTAACCGCCCAAGTATTTTTGAGTATCTATTTTTTTCTGTTTCCAAGACTATATCGTTGGGGCGTGAATCTTTTAATATGTTGTTTGTTCTTTGTAATTTTTAACGGTCAGAGCCGTACTGGGTCTTACGCGGCTGCCTCCCGCCGTAATTATTTTGCATACCTTTTAACTGTTTTTAAAGTATTTTATGGAAAGGGGCTTTACTGGGTAAGTCAATTGCTGCCCTTCTATCTAAGAGATTTTAGAGTCAAATGGATGCTGTTTTCTAGTCAAAGAAAATGGCCACGTTTTTAATCAGTTGTTAAATAAATTAAATTTTGTATTTGTTAGGCAATATACAAGAGCACTGTTCATTCATATTTCACAAGAAAGTTATACCGAAATTACTGGGCTCACAGGAAAACAAAGCTTGGAGCAACCAACATGGTGCACAGAAAAGTGTGTAGAAAACCTTCCCAGAGTCAGTCAGGTACTCCATGTGTAAAATTTAAGTCCTGGGGCATTGTCTGTCTAGGAAGTGGTGGTGAGATGTGCAGGGAGAAATTCGAAAGAAAGGTTCTACAAGTATAAAACAAGCTTAAAAATAATTACATGGTCAGTTAAACAAGGCATAGTAATCATGCGTGCAATACACATCTGCAACATCCATGGCTTGAAGCAGATGGAAAAAGTGGTACGGTTTGCAAGGGGGTTAATGTCTTGTCACATGGACAGTGACCTACCTAACAATACACAAATTCACATGCCAAAAATAAAAATGATAAATGAGCAAAAATCATGAAAGAGCATTGTAACATATCAATAATTTACTACATTAACTTGCATTTTACTGGGGCTGTTCCATTCATGGCACGTCATTGAGTTTTGATATTTTTCACATTTGTTGGCCAATCTCACCTAACACAGTAATACACTCAAACAGTTAAAATTTTCTTCATTTGCAAATAATAAGGTAATAAAATTATTCACATTGAAGGTCGTGCTTGCCCACTGTAAGAACCATGATGATATGGGGTGGGTGAGCATTACTCTAGTTGCATGTGTTTCCTTTACATTATTTCTGTTGTTACATCCCATATACACTGAAGAGCCAAAAAAAAACCTTTTACACCTGCCTAATATCGTGTAGGACCCCCACAAGCTCGCAGAAGTGCCGCAAGACGACGTGGCATGGACTCAACTAATGTCTGAAGGTATGCAGGAGGCATTTCGCACCACGAATCCTGCAGGGCAGTCCACACAAATCCATAAGAGTGCGAGGCGGTGGAGATTTCTTCTGAACAGCAAGTTGCAAGGCTCCCAGATATGCTCAATAATGTTCATGTCTGGTAATTTAGGTGGCTAATGGAAGTGTCTAAAGTCAGAAGGGTATTCCTGGAGCCACTCGGTAGCAACTCTTGACGTGTGGGGTGTCGCATTGTCCTGCTGGAATTGTCCACGTCCGTCGGAATGCACAATGGACATGAATGGGTGCAGGTGATCGGACAGGATGTTCATGTGTCTGTCACCTGTCAGAGTCGTATCTAGACGTATCAGCGGTCCCATTTCACGCCAACTGAACGCGCCCCATACCATGACAGCCTCCACCAACTTGAAAAGTCCCCTGTTGACATGTAGGGTCCATGGATTCATGAGGATGTCTCCATACCCGTACACGTCCATCCGCCCGATACAATTGGAAACGAGACTCGTCAGACCAGGCAACGTGTTTCCAGTCATCAACAGTCCAATGGCGGTGTTGGCGGGCCCAGGCGATGCGCAAAGCTTTGTGTCGTGCAGTCAACAACGGTACACGAGTGGACCTTCGGCTCCGAAAGTCAATATCAATTATGGTCCGTTGAATAGTTCGCACGCTGGCACTTGTTGATGCCCCAGCAATGAAATCTGCGCCAATTTGAGAAAGGGTTCCACGTCTGTCCTGTTTAATGATTCTCGTAGGTCGTCTTTTGCCCCGTTCGTTCAAGATCTTTTTCCGGCCGCAGCGATGTCGAAGATTTGATATTTTACCGGATTCCCGATATTCATAGTACACTCGTGAAATGGTCGTACACGAAAATCAAAATTGTATCGCTACCTCGGAGATGGTATGTCCACCTCTCGTGCGCCGACTATAACACCACGCTCAAACTCACTTAAATCTTGATAACCTGCCATTGTAGCAGCAGTAACTGATCTAGCAACTTTTTCCAGACGCTTGTTGTCTTATATAGGCGCTGCCCACCGCATCGCATTACTCTGATTGGTTCCATACTACTGTTTTTTGCATACGCACACTTATACCAGTTTTTTTTGGCTCTCCAGTGTATGATACACACAGCTCTGGCAGTAAGATTCTGCTCTTATTTGTCATTGTTGTCGTAGCGACACCATGTGGCTAGCTTTATTGTTTGCCCAACAAAGAGGTTCTTGAATGCAGCACTTGTATTCCATTATTGGGACATCTTTAAACAAAATTACCAATGATAATTTGGCACAAGATGGGGATTTATCTGTGCTTATACCCATACACAATCACCAATGTCGTACTTTCCTGGGTCTACACCCTCTTCCCATGTTGTCCACGTAGCCGCACGAAAGCAGGAGCATGGTCTGACATGAGTGGTGACACATGACAAACTGTGACCCAGTCCAGGCCAGACACGGTGTGTGTGATCACACATGATGGCCATCTCGGATCATGTCGGCCAGTGCGATCAAAGGCAGGTCAGGATTTGGCTCAGCATGGCTGCCCAAAGTGCAGGTACAATGACAGTGTAAACCAGGATTTACGAAATGTGGTGAAGTTCTGTTGTTACTCAGGCTAGATGTGTGTAATCGTGTTGTAAGGGTGTTTCTGCACTAATGGCAGGTGTAAAAATTCTCATGCTAAAAAGTTTAACTTTTTCAACCGACTATACAAACTGCTTGCTATTGAGTTTATTTATATTTATTTTATTTATTAATTTAACTCCATAAAACCCTAACTCTAACTCTTCTGGATCAAGGGTGTAGAGCACGTAAACAAAGGTGTACAAATAATAGCATACAGTAAGAATATCAATGTAAGTGTCCAAAAACACATATATACACATGAAATATTCGTAAATGCACAAACATAAATACACAATAATATAAAATAGTTATACAATTTTTCAAAATGAAATGCTACAGTAATACAACAAAACAATACAAGTGTGATAGCAACATGTAATTCTATATTAAAAAACTGAATTGCACAATTAGGTCCATTCGATTTTAAAGAATTCTTTTATAGAATGAATTCTCCTTTAAGAAAGTTTTTATGTTATTTTTAAATAGTTTGGGATTATTCTAAAAATTTTTTAGATAACATGGTAATTTATTAAAAAAAGAAATACATGAATAGTAAGCCCTCTTCTGGAAAAGTTTCAGGTTATTTACTGCTACATGAAGATTCTGGGCACCTCTTGTATAGTAAGAATTAATGAGATCATTTTTAGGAAAAATATGACTGTTGTTGGTGACAAACATCAAGGATGTGTATATATACTAAGCTATGGATGTAAGTTTACCAAAATCTTTTTAATGGTGGCGGAACGTCTCACGTGATTTTAATCCACTTAATATCCTTATGGCTTTCTTTTGAAGCAAAAATATTTTGCTGCTGTTTGCTGTCAGAGCCTAGTATGGAAGTAAGCAAAATAAACTTGTTTAAATATAGCAGGCGATAATATTGAGGCCAAGTGGCGAATAGTGAAACAGGCAGTTCTTAGCTTCTTTGAAAGTTTATTGATATGCTCTTTCCAATTGAGAAAACTGTCTAGACCAACACCTAGGAATTTTTTTATTTTACAATTTTGAATCTCATGGGCATTACTGCCAATTTTGAGCCAGTAATCGAGTTTATTTGTAGTATGAAATTTTAGTAAGGTTTTTTTTATACTAAGGAAGAGTTTTTTTTTCGCTGAAAATCATTCAGATAGCTCAATAAAAACCTTATTAAATATGTATTATAGTTCATTTACATGTCTACAATTTAATAAGATGCTATTATCATCAGCAAAACACAAACCCTTGCTTCAGAGGATAGATTTGGAGGTAAGTCATTAATAAAGATGAGAAAAAGAAGGGGGCCCAGGACAGAGCCCTGAGGAACTACACTTTCAAGATGCCCCACATCTGAGAATATGGAAATCCCCTTGCTATCAGTAACGGTGTTATCTGTAAATGCATTATATCAAAAAAGGTAATTGTATTAATTCTCTATTTCACAAGTAGTCAGGAGTACATTCCTTCGCCCAATTTGTCGAATGTATATAGTTGATTTATGTGAGCACTATTAAAAGCCCTGCTTACTTTCTTATTTTTTTCATTCTTTCACAAATGTAAATTAACATGGTCCAAATGACAAGAATTCATACACCATTCAAATGGCACTGTGAATTTGTTAACACACCTAATATGTTTCTGTTATGGAATGCGTACTCTCATATACTAAGAAACAAAAATAAATCTTGATTGCCACTAATTCAGATATTTAACTTTTAGTAAGAACTGCTTATGAAACTCTATACCAAATAACTAGCAGCGAAACAATCAATGTTTACACTAAATTTTGTTTGGTTATAGGCAAGAGTTTCTTTCAGGAAACAGCTAGGTTTTGTTAAAGGATTTTCATTTCCATACTTGACAGTCATTTTACTACTGGTACAAGAGTCAGTACAATTACAAAAAAAATTGGAAATAGAAATCACTGCTATGCGAGAAATAAAGAAATCATGCCAAACTAAGCAACTACATTGGTTCGTGGGCAAAATAACAAAAGTTTATATTATACATAGAAAAAAAACTGTTGCAATTTAATTATAAAATGTGAATATGCCTGCTACCATCTTTTCAAAATATATGCAAGCTCTCTTAGATGTAAAGAAACTTATTGTGCTCTTGTTTGCAGTTAATATGCTGCTCGTAAAACTTTAGCTTATATTGAAATAGTTGAGTATGAGAGTTTGTGTAAATACGTAATTTAATACTTAATTTTCAAAGCACCAACTCTGATATTTCATTCATTCACTGTCTGTTTATCTGTGTTATTTTAAGTTGTAAAATGTAATAATACTGATAGTTTCAGACAATTCAGTTAAAAATGTAATTCCTCTCTGAAGAGGGTGTAAGATTGTTGGAAGATTGCGAAGTATGAGAACTACTTACGTATTGCCAGGTGAGCAGATAATGCAGTTTTGTCCATGCTGAGTGCCCAGATACGCAGGTTGTGGACTTTCACCACAGGTTCAAGCTCCAGGAAAGTATTCAGAACATCCAAAAAGTCAATGTTGCGTGGTCTTCCTAAGTGTCCAAGCAAAAAAAAATTAATAGTGCAAGCCAGAGTAACTGCCAAAATACCATTACTTTTGACAAATTGAGCTAACACAAATATTAAATTTGAAGTTCCCAGGGACACATTCTCATACCATGAAAGAGATACCTATATTTGAGCGCTTGTGCAAAATATGGATGGCAGTAAAAATATGTTTCAAGGCAATTAAATTACCATTATGGTGGGAACTCTGGGATTGTCAACCATAAGATTAGCCATTGTGTTGGACATAACATGATTGCAGTGAAAACTAACTTCACAAAAATTATCTATATCAGACTGTGAGCTCTGAGATTGGCAACCATGAAGCTAGCAGTCATGTTGAGAAAAATATGGCCACAGAGCAAATATGCTTAAAGGTAAGTAACAATACGGAAGAAAACTCCAACATTGAAGACCATAAGTTTCAGCAATCATGTTGAAAATAACACAGTTGAAAAGCAAATATGCTTAATGTACACAAGTTTTAGCAGTTAGATTGAAATGAATATGGTTACTGCGCAAAGCACTTAAACCATTAAGTTGCCATTAGGCTGAGAACTCAAAAGTTGGTTGCCATGAACTTAGCAGTTGTGCTGGCAGTACCTAACATGGTAACGGCCATACCACAATAATTGTTGCATATGCATCTGTCTGAGCTAACACGCACGACCTGTTGGGCCTCCAGAAACGCACTGCAATTTGGCCGCACCCGAACAAAGGAGGGGGAGATTTCAGACTCGCCCCCTCTCTCCCAGTCCAAGATCAAATATAATATGCGACGCGTATATCCTAACCACACCCAGGGGCCGCGGTGGTATGGTAGTCGGATAACTCGCCTCTCACAACGGCAACCCGTGTTTCTATTCTTGGCTGGCACTCTGGATTTTCACATGTATGAAACATGTCGGGCGGTGCCGTTGGACCGCAGGTTTTCTCAGGATACTCCTGTTTACCCTGCTGTTGCATTCCACAGCTGCTCCACCTTCCCCTCATTTCGCCCTCACTGGCACTCAAGATTTTTCGTCGACCAAAACCTCTCAATGACACTCAACTAACCACGCCCCATCATGAAGCACCCAACCACGCTGTTAACCATCCGTGCTTAAAATGATCATCAGATGACAAGCTCATGAGCACTGTCAGTCATGATTCAGAGAAGGCGGTACTCAGAGATGTGTGGAGGGAGTACGATGTGGAGTAATACCAAGCATGTCAGGCAATGGATAGAAAGTTAATTTGAGTACTGTATTGTTTATGTAATATAATACCAGTGATGTGTTATAATAAACAAAGCATTTCATTGTTTCCACGTTTACACAATAAAATATAGCTCAAAATAAAGTACCAATAAACAAAATAAACTTTAATCAATGTTACATTTTTGAAATTTTAAGGAGTTAATCCAATAAATTCTTAGTTATATCATGACAATAATGGCCCAAGCTGCTTAGAAAAAAAATCATTTACACATGAAACTGAACATATACAGAAACAAATCTCTATTGCTTAACGCACTTAAAGCGGTTGATATGCATGTTTTTTCAAAAAGAAATCAAAACCTAAACTTGGAAGCACAACATTATTTTATTGTCAAAAAGATACATTTGTAAAATGAAACTTCTTTAGCTTGTGGCCTTCATGCAATGCACTTTGTGATGATACTTTTTTAACACCAATATTAGAAATAAATTGCATTAGTTGATGTGCATAAAACATCTTGAAATTATAATTGTGGCATCACCATTTTTATGATGTAGATTTTTCAACTATTCTGGAAAATCAACACTTTTATTAACATCCAGCTATTTTAATTGAAGGTGAACTGAATCATACGAATTCCAAGAGCATAAAGTAACTACAGAGAACTTGCTATCAACAAAGGTTATTAATGTTGTCAGTTCATTTTTCTCAATCAACCATACTATGGTTACTTCCGTAATTGGTGCATGTATAGATCTACTTACAAATATTGAATATTGGGTCTACTCAATACAACATTTATGAAACGCTTCATATGAAATTATTTCAAAGAAGGAACCAGTAAAGAATGGTTATGCACAAGAATACTATACAAATAAGGTATATGACGTGTGAAGAAAAACAATCAACCATATTGATAATTATTGTGAATTTTTTACCTTCCATGAGGACGAGGACAGTGTCACCGATCAAGGAAAATGTTGTAAACAGTACAATGATAGCAAACAAGAATGTGGATATTGGATCAACAATAGACCACTCAGGCTGAAACAAACACAAAATATTTACATTAATAACTACTACATAAATTTTAATAAAAATGCTGTATTTCCTTGACATGTATCAGAAATATACAGCAGGCCAACAACGAAACACTCGAATCCAAACCACTGTCATGCAGAATACAAATACACAAACACTTGTTATTCTACGTCGTCAGAATTTTGGGGAAACGCACTCGTCGCCGACGAAATACGACGGACTGCTGCTTCATCCTGATTGGCTAGAGCTCATCGCAATGCATCGCTGTATTGTGGGTGGAGTGGAGATATTTGGGTGGCTCTTAACATCGAGGTCTTGAGAGCCGACGAGGGTGAAGCGAGGTGAGTATGGAGCAGCGCCGGAATGCAAGGGCGGGGGAAACGGGAGATCCCCGAGAAAACCCGCCGGCCAGTGGCATCGTCTGGCACGATTCCCACATGCTAAAATCCGGGAGCGAACCCGCCGGGAATGGAACCCGGTTCGCCTATGTGGGAGGCGAGTAGTCTGACCACTACACCACCGCGGCTTCTGCTGTATTGCGGAACCAGCTTAAAACCGTCGGTCGATGTAAATTGTATCGTAAAGGGCTTATTAACGTCCCCCGGTGTTATGTCTGAAGTCTTGTCAGGGGACGGCTTACAAACTATCTCATGACCTAACTGTAACAACACATATGTCTTACCCAGGATTCGAACCCAGAACCTCCCGCACCGCAAACCGGCGGCGCACCAACAGAGTGCGCGACGGGAGGTCGGGCTCGGCCGTAGTACAGGGTACTGACCTTGAAGTAGATAGTGAGCGCGGCGACGAGGACGCCGAAGCTCTGTACGAAGTCGCCGACGACGTGGATGAAGGCGGCACGCACGTTGATGTTGTCCGTGTCGCCGGCGTGGCCGTGGGAGCTGCTGTCCGCCGCGTGCGCGTGTCCGTGCGACCCGGCATGAGTGTGTCCGTGCGCGTGCAGTGCGCAGCCCATACTGCGACAACACACAGCCGCTGCTCTAGTCGCAACACTTACATTGTGATCACACTCCACAACATTGCTCTGCGAGTGAAGAATTTTTCTCTTTGGCTGTCCCGAAACACTTTGACTCGCTGTTGGCAGTGTCCCTAAACTGCACAGTCATTACTCTGAACATCTTAACTGAGTAAAACATTTACTCGCACTATTTCAACGAGTAACTAAGGGTAAACTGAAAATGGCTGGAAGTTTAGTAGAACTAAATAAACTGAAACGAAACGTGGACATTCTAGTTACAGACAGTCACGAGAAATTCGCAAATGAGTTATAAAATATGTATTTTTACGTAAAGGTCAACTTGTATAAAAATTGCATTTTTAAACGTAATGATTAACTTATTGTAAGTAAATCTCTTTATGTATATAACTAATATTTCGGAAAAAAAAAATTGGGAAAAGTGGTAAATATCTTTTGGAATTTACATTGGTTGCTTAATTAGTACATATGTGTAATTACAGCATTATATTTACATCACGTTCGTTCCAAAACCACGTTTACTTTTGCTATCTCAGCTGTTACTCTCTGTTACTTTACTCTACTCTCGGAGTAACATTTTGGAACGCCGCCCTGGGGGCATAAGACGTACACGAACGCTATTGAGGTTAATCAGATTCAACAAGTTTACTGAAGCCAATAGAGAACAAGAAATTACCAACACTATCCTCTACATAGATGCAAATAGTTTTGATAAAGTTCTTAAGGCTCGACTTCGCCTATTTTGCAGAAATTCTTCCTTTTAGTGTTGTAATTTCAGTTTCAGAGATATCATTGAACATGTTTGATTATAGATAATTTACCATTTACTAGTTATTTATTATTTTTGTATCTAATTTTCGCTGTGTGTTATTTCCTGCTTACCAAAAAGCAGAAACTTATTGACAAATTATAAAAATGTTGCTAACATTTGTCAAATAGCAGATAGCTGCGCTTTTTAAGGTTCAGCTTCGCCTCTTTTGCAGAAATTATTCGTTTTCGTGTCATAATTTCGGATCCGGAGTAATTACTGACTATGAACGATTATAGAAAATGTACATTTTACGAGTTGTTTAATATTTTTGTGCTTAATTTTCATTATGTGCTATGTGTAGACACATGTGATTGTTGTAATATGTAGATACTGCGAGCATGCAGAGTATGGTTGTAATTGGTTTAATGGTTTCGTAGATATAGCATACTAAGCTAAAAATGTTTATATGGCCCTCATTTTGAGAAATAAGTGGCTAAATTACTTAAAACATACCAATTTACATTACCTCCTGTGATACTACTGTCTGCCCAATTTGGTAGTTATAGGTTGATTTGCTCCCGAGATATATACAAACTTTATATTTAATGTAGCACTATGTTACAAAATGGTGGACAAAATTATATTTTTGGCCATATTAGATATCTGTAATAGATATTTACAGCATACCAAGTGTGGTCAAAGTTTGTCAAACGATGCTGTAGTTAAAGCAAATTAACATAAAATATATATGTGACCGCCATTTTAAAAATAAGTGCTTTATCTATTCAAATAGCAAACCATATTATTACTTACATGCAAAATTTAATAATAAAAATTTAACTTAAATGAACTAAAAAATAGCTTAAAAAATCTTGACAGGAAACAAGTAAAATGTGACAAAAATATTCGTATACCTACAATCCTAGCCGACTTAAAAGTGATTCATTATCTAACCTTCGTCAAAGTGGGAGGAAAAAAGTACAAAAATTTACGTATGCAATAAGGCTTCAGCATAATCTGTTAAGCTCAAAAATGCAGTTATCAGAATTTTTTGCCATTTCCCAAAATTTGATATTCTTTATAATTACCGAGCTTCATTTACATCCGCCAATGAAACGTATAATTTCGAATAGGCTATGATGAAGACTGGTGTAGTTATACTTAATGCAGAGCCTTATTAGTTTCATCTTCAATTTGCTAAACAATATCGCATTCCATCAAATGTGATCTTAATTTCCAAACAGTTAACAAATGAGCATATACATTCCCCGGCATAATCCATTATTTAATGAAATTCAACTACAGGCTAAAAATTTCCCGTTTCTTGGCCACATACATATGTAAACAAACACGACATAAACGTTTTACAGGAACATTCAATGTAATTGTCATCTTATTATGCCCTTTATACCCGCCATTTTCGTTGATATGGTGCTGCGTTTTGGGTGCATCGAAAACGCGAATACCAAAACTCGAGAACATTCCAGACAGTGGACGAAGACTAAGACGGTGTCGCACATACTACACCAAGCCTAAAAATCATAACAGCTTACCATGTGCAAACACATACAGCTTATTTTACATTCTTGTACAGTTGCATGAAAGAAAACTCTTAATGTTTCCTATTGTTGAGCATTTTAACTAACAGAAGTGGATAAAACTGTAAAATTATAAAACAAAGTAGAAAATTAGTTTCAGATTTAATGCTTTGTGTAAATATTTTGACAAATTGTTTGATATAAAAATGTTTGATAACAAAATTTACTTTACCTCAGATAATGAAATGCTTAAATGAAAAAACATATACAATATTTTCATTTGAAATATACACTGAAGAGCTAAAAAAAAACTGGTATAAGCGCGCGTATGCAAATAACAGAGGTATGGAACCAATCAGAGTAACGCGATGCGGTCGGCAGCGCCTATATACACTGAAGAGCCAAAATCACTGGTACACCAGCCTAATATCGTGTAGGGCCCCCTCAAGCACGCAGAAGTGACGCAAGACGACGTGGCATGGACTCGCCTTATGTCTGAAGGTATACAGGAGGCAATTCACACCATGAATCCTACAGGGCAGTCCACAAATCCATAGGAGTGCGAGGTGGTGGAGATCTCTTCTGAACAGCACGTTTCAAGGCATCCCAGATATGCTCAATAATGTTCATATCTGGTAATTTAGGTGGCCAATGGAAGTGTCTAAAGTCAGAAGAGTGTTCCTGGAGCCACTCGGTAGCAACTCTCGACGTGTGGGGTGTCGAATTGTCCTGCTGGAATTGTCCACGTCCGTCGGAATGCACAAAGGACATGAATGGGTGCAGGTGATCGGACAGGATGCTTACGTATCTGTCACCTGTCAGAGTCGTATTTAGACGTATCAGGGGACCCATTTCACGCCAACTGCACACGCCCCATACCATGACAGAGCCTCCAGAAGCTTGAACAACCCCCTGTTGACATGTAGGTCCATGGATACATGAGGATGTCTCCATACCCGTACACGTCCATCCACCCGATACAATTGGAAACGAGACTCGTCAAACCAGGCAACGTGTTTCCAGTCATCAACAGTCCAATGGCGGTGTTGGCAGACCCAGGCGAGGCGTACAGCTTTGTGTCGTGCAGTCAACAACGGTACACGAATGGTTTTCGGCTCCGAAAGCCCATATCAATGATGGTCCGTTGAATAGTTCGCACGCTGGCACTTGTTGATGCCCCAGCATTGAAATCTGCGCCAATTTGAGAAAGGGTTGCATGTCTGTCACGTTTAATGATTCTCGTCAGTCGTCGTTTGTCCTATTCGTTCAGAATTTTTTCCGGCCGCAGCGATGTCGAAGATTTGATGTTTTACCGAATTCCCGATATTCACGGTACACACGTGAAATGACCTTACGGGAAAATCCAAATTCTATCGCTACCTCGGAGATGCTATGCCCATCTTTCGTGCGCCTACTATAACACCACGTTCAAACTCACTTAAATCTTGATAACCTTCCATTGTAGCAGCAGACCGATCTAGCAAATTTGCCAGACGCTTTTTGTCTTATATAGGCACTGCCGACTGTATTGCATTACTCTGATTGATTCCATACCTATGTTATTTGCATACGCACGCCTATACCAGTTTTTTTGGCTCTCCAGTGTAAGACAACAAGCGTCTGACAAAGTTTCTAGATAGGTAACTGCTGCTACAATGGCAGGTTATCAAGATTTAAGTGAGTTTGAACGTGGTGTTATAGTCGGCGCACGAGAGATTGGACATAGCATATCCAAGGTATCGATACAATTTGGATTTTTGCGTACGACCATTTCACGAGTGTATCGTGAATATCGGGAATTCGGTAAAACATAATATCTTCGACATCACTGCGGTTGGCCGGAAAAAGATCGCGAACGAACAGGACAAAAGATGACTGACGAGAATCATTAAACGTGACAGACGTGCTACCCTTTCTCAAATTGGCGCAGATATCAATGTTGGGGCATCAACAAGTGCCAGCGTGCGAACTATTTAACGGACCGTCATTGATATGGGCTTTCGGAGCCGAAAGCCCATTCATGTACCGTTGTTGACTGCACGACACAAAGCTTTACGCCTCACCTGGGCCCGCCAACACCGCCATTGGACTGTTGATGACTGGAAACACGTTGCCTGGTCTGACGAGACTCGTTTGCAATTGTATCGGGCGGATGGACGTGTACGGGTATGGAGACATCCTCATGTATCCATGGACCTACATGTCAACAGGGGATTATTCAAGCTGCTGGAGGCTCTGTCATGGTATGGGGCGTGTGTCGTGGGCGTGAAATGGGTCCCCTGATACGTCTAGATACTACTCTGACAGGTGACAGATACTTAAGCATCCTGTCTGATCACCTGCACCCATTCATGCCCATTGTGTATTCCGACGGACGTGGACAATTCCAGCAGGACAATGTGACACCCCACACGTCGAGAGTTCTACCGAGTGGCTCCAGGAACACTCTTCTGACTTTAGACACTTCCATTGGGCACCTAAATCACCAAACATGAACATTATTGAGCATATCTGGGATGCCTTGAAACGTGCTGTTCAGAAGAGATCTCCACCACCTCACACTCCTATGGATTTGTGGACTGCCCTGCAGGATTCATGGTGTGAATTGCCTCCTGCATACCTTCAGACATAATGCGAGTCCATGCCACGTCGTCTTGCGCCACTTTTGCGTGCTCGAGGGGGCCCTACACAATATTAGGCTGGTGTACAAGTTTTTTTGGCTCTTCAGTGTATTTTAACGGGCACAATGAGTGGCGTAAGCTCACTAAATTTGGGGACGAAGTAACGTCTTTACTTTGAATTAAAAGTGTTATGAAGACCTTTATGAATACTAAAATTAATTCTTTTGCTTTTTTAACGTATTTGAAAGTAAGAATTAGCAAATATGTAAAATATTTAGTTTTCTTATAATTCCACAGTTTCACTTGACAGATGCTTGGATAAAGTGATCAGTCCTATTGCAATGTTAAATATGCAAATGGTGGAAGAGTACACAGTGTGCATTAAAGTATATCATAAGCAGGGCTTTAAAAATTGCTCAGTTTACCATGAACAGCCTATACCTTACTTAGCTGATATCATGCATGCCAGAGGACACGCAGAACTGCCAAGGCTCTCACGATGGCGTGGCGGGATCTGGAGGCCTTCCAGATCAAATTAAATGGCAATGGTTTATTCACGGGTTACGGCGCTGGAGGTATCGTCCGCATGGGGATTCTCGTGTTGGGCGTTTGGCACACTACGTAAGTGCAGCAAGGTTTCCTCTGTACATACCCATTATCCTCTCCATCTGCATTCTGCCGACGAAACGACTCGTTTACCTCTCGCGTAGAGCAGTCTACTCCAGTTATTGCCAACCTTCTCTTATTTATGTTGCTAACCCTATCTGGGGGTGCAACAAGGTGCCGATATTCATTTTCATGAGCACAAAATCTGCAATCAGTCTTTATATATTTTTTATTTCAGCTGTTTAAACCTCCCCTCCTTCTCTTACTTAAGTCATGTTGTCTAAATGTTTACCACTCGGATGACATCTTGACATGGAAGTTGGAAAGCAAGTCTCAGGCATGTCGACAATAATGAAGTAATGGGCCAAGTTGCTCATGTTCTCTAATTCTATTTTGACGAATTCCGTATTAATTTGATGTGACCTTGATTATTATCAACGGAAGTGCCAGAATCAGTACAACATTAAATATTCCGTAAGTTTTAGAAATTATTCTAATATTTTGCATTAGCACCGTCATGTCTGTTCGATGACGGCCAACTAAAATGTTCTTAATTCGCTTTACCTTCTTATTAAAAATTTCGAAAAAAACATGTTTTATCAAGGATTATTTAAAAACACTTGAATTAAATATTTTAAAGTAAATATGAAAATATTTTTCCTCAAGCAATAAGTATAAATCTACATATATAAAACAAAGTCGGGTTAGTTACACCATTTATAACTCGAGAAGAGCTGGACCGATTTCAATGATTTTAGATTTTTTGGATTTGTCTGCGCCCGGAATAACAGATAGGTTATTTAAACATCGTAAAAGTTAACGGAAAAAATAATTATAACGTTAATTAATTGTCTGATACATTTTATATGGATGACATTTTTGACATTACATTAACTGAAGTTCAAGTATTGCCACTAAAATAAATAAGGAATGCTAACATGAAGAAACATCTATATATTTATATATATAAAACAAAGTCGGGTTAGTTACACCATTTATAACTCGAGAACGGCTGGACTCGGAGATGCCACATTATTACACTTGGAACGCTTCATCAAAGAAATTTCAACGTCGGAAGCAAGGCGATGCGGTTCCTGGTCTTCCGGATGTGCGTTCTACTGATGCTCTTGGTCGTATTTACACAGTTCATCCTAAGAATGATGAATGCTTCTATTTGCGGTTGTTGCTGGTGAATGTTCGTGGGCCAACATCATATGAATCACTACGAACTGTCAATGGTATAGTGTGCCCAACATTTCGTGCTGCATGTCAAGAGCTCAAGTTGCTTGAAAACGATACTCATTGGGACACGACAATCGCTGAAGAAATTATTTCTGCAACTCCAACTCAGATACGCACATTATTTGCTATCATCATTTCGACATGCTTCCAATCGAATCCACGTGACCAGTGGAACAAGTACAAAGATGACATGTCAGAAGACATTTTACATAGAATTCGTGTCAGTTCAAGAAATCCCGATCTTGAGGTGAATGATGAGATGCATAACCAGGCTTTGCTCTTGATCGAAGACATGTGTTACCTCATGTGCGGCAGTTTGTTAGTCAGGTTAGGAATGCCAGCGCCAGATCGAGGAATGAATGACGCATTTAATCGAGAATTAGAACGAGAACGTGAATATGATCGACATGAATTAGACCAATCAGTTCAAACGAATGTGCCCCTGTTGAACCCCCAACAGAAGGAAGTGTATGATACATTAATCAAGGCAATTGATGAAGGAAATGGTGGCTTATTTTTCCTGGATGCCCCCGGTGGAACTGGGAAAACATTCCTCATGTCATTGATTTTGGCCACTGTTCGAGCGAGATCCGACATTGCGGTAGCAGTTGCTTCTTCTGGAATAGCGGCCACATTGTTAGAAGGATGCCGTACGGCTCATTCAGCGTTTAAACTGCCGTTAAACCTTCAAACTACTGAACAACCGACATGTAACATTGCGAAACGCTCCGCAATGGCCAAGGTTTTAGTAGCATCTAAAATCATCATCTGGGACGAATGCACAATGGCGCACAAACGCGCATTAGAAGCACTTGACCGAACATTGAAAGATCTGCGCAATGACTCGAGATGTTTTGGAGGCGCAATGATTTTACTGTCTGGCGACTTCCGCCAAACACTGCCAGTCATTCCAAGATCGACTGCTGCCGATGAAATAAACGCTTGCCTCAAATCATCAAATCTGTGGCGCTATGTGAAGAAACTTCAGCTGGCAGCAAACATGAGAGTTGCATTGCTGAACGATCCATCTGCTGGAGATTTCTCCAAGCAATTGCTGACTATCGGTAATGGCCGTGTTCCTGTCGACGAATCGAGCGGATTGATTTCATTTCCTCCGAATTTTTGCAATTTCATCTCATCGAAAGACGAGCTCATCAAGAAAGTGTTCCCGAACATCATTGCTAATCACAAAAATAACAAATGGTTGAGTGAGAGAGCAATTTTGGCGGCTAAGAACAAAGATGTGGATGACTTAAATATAGTAATTCAGAATCAAATCGTTGGTAATCTGCATTCATTTAAATCTATTGACTGTGTAATAAACGAAGACGAAGCCACCAACTATCCAACTGAATTTTTAAACTTCTTGGATGTGCCTGGCTTACCACAGCACAATTTACAACTGAAGGTTGGCTCGTTAGTAACAATGCTTCGAAATCTAAACCAACCAAAACTATGCAATGGTACGCGTTTGGTCATAAGAAAACTGATGACCAATGTGATTCACGCGACGATACTCAAAGGAAAATTCAAAGATGAGTAAGTTCTCATTCCGAGGATTCCTATGATCCCAATCGATATGCCCTTTGAGTTTAAACGACTTCAATTCCCGATTTGTCTTGCATTCGCCATGACGATTAACAAATCTCAAGGCCAATCCTTGAGTATTGTTGGTCTGAATCTAGAAAATGAATGTTTTTCTCATGGTCAATTATACGTGGCATGTTCACGCGTCAGTAAACCATCGGCTTTATTTGTTCTTGCGCCTGATAACGAAACGAAAAATGTCGTATATCACAAGGTGCTTCACTGAAGAAAATTAACGCGAGTAGAACCCATGCAGAAAAATACAGCTGATACGCCATTGAAATACTTGATTTTTGTACTTTTATTTATTTTTTATTTTCTTTATATATATTATCATAATAAACTATTGAACTTAATAAATTTTGAGTATTAAATTTATTTTACGTTAATAAAATCCTAAATAAAGCTAAACTAATAGTTAACACAACATTCATTGAGTGTTAGGAGGTAGGAAGTCCGCCGGGTCAGCTAGTAATTAATTAAATTACGATAAGGTACCTCCATTACTAAGTGGCAAATTTTATAATCTGGGGTCCTGGATTTTATATGCGGTTAGCGGAAATTGCCAACGGGTTAGCTCAATGTTGGCAATACACCATAAATCTGCATTCTAAACCCCCTACATCGACGTCATAACTCACATAGCTTATATAACTTATATACAGCTCATATAACTTATAAAGTCGCCGTAGATCCATAAACTTCTAGACGTGTCTCCTATCACACCACAGATATGACATCATTCAAACAACCACATATGAAAATAATGTATAAAATATTACATATCGCACTTTCTAATTATCTAAAATATTCCTGAGTTTTTCATCTCCCGTACTGTATGGAAATAGTTACGAGTACAATAAAACCTAGCTGAAATGTGTCATACAACAGAAAATATTTTATAGTTCTAAACTGGGAGCAGAACAACGAGATAAATAACTTAAAATATTAACAATTGAAAATATAAACACAGAAAAAACTAATGTAAATTGAAAATTCTAAAATGATTGAAGCATGCCGAGAAAACTGAAGTATGCTAATATACTAACAGGTCTTATGCTTCTAGTGATTACACATACACCATTTAGCAATTAAGAAAATTTATACAGGCTTTACCATATTATTGTTTATAAGTATGTACATGGTTGTATATGGAAGCAACGATGTATAGATACCCTCACAGAATTAGCTTATGGTAATTGAATATGCTTACATGCGCTGTTTAATCTCACATAGGAAAGCTAGGCTTGTATGTGTTGATTCTATATTTAAAATGAATTATGCAATAAATAAAGATTTTACTTACATGATGTTGACCATGACACCTAAGCCAGATGTGATTAGCATGATCTGAGCATCGATTTTGTAGTCTTTGTAGATTATTCTGAGGACAGCTGCATAGAGTAGGATGCCAGTGACGATCCAGATCATGAGCACGGAAACGAGCGCACCCATGACCTCGGCACGGTACCAGCCGAAGCTCATCTTGCGAGTCGCAGGGCGGGTTGACAGCCACAGGGAGAAGAGCGAGATCATGAAGCTGGCAAAATCTGTCAGCAGGTGGGCTGCATCCGTCGCTATGGCCAGGCTAGATGATAAGTATCCCCCTGCAAAGAAAGATGCGTCGTGAGTACTGGAGCAGTGAATGGGCAGTCTATTACCTGTAACCAGACAACGACAGAGCTTATAAAATAAAAAAATTAAGAAAATAACTTACCAAAACAAATTACACTGCTGGCAATGAAAATTGTAGCACCAAGAAGAACGCGCCTGTAGGATTCCACATTGGAGGAACACACAGAGCAGGGTAGGACAATGATGTGATTAGCTGTTCAGCCTAGTGGCGCAGCACGTGCGCCAATGGCAGCACTGATAAATGGTATATTAGTGGAGATCGGGGAGCTGCTGAGAGGTAGTGGAATTATGTTTCCCTCTCATTCTTGTGCACAGATGGAGTGAAAATGTCACATCGAAGAAAAGAAAACCATACGAGCAGGTTTCCACCTTTGACAACGTGAGAATCGTCGTCTACTGGGGTTGTGGATTTTCCTTATGCGGAATTGGTTCTTGCATTAGAATGAATGCAACCATTGTGAAACGGATATGAGATCAGTGGGTTCGAGGAGGGACGGTCTGTGCAACGTGCGGAAAGCCAACGGCCCTGTCGCACTAACAATCACGAGGATAGACACATGGTGCGCATGGCGATTACGGACAGTACAGCCACATCAAACACTTTCGCTCAGGAGTTCAGGCATGTGGCACTTCAAAATATGTCTGTGCATCAGGGCATCATGTCCAGGTGCCTATTACTACGGCTTCCACCGACTTTTCACCACACAGTCACCTGCAACTGCAATAGTGCATGGAACATCGGGATGGTGCGACAAATGGTGTGCCGTCGTATTCTCCAACGAATTCCGTTTCTGCTTGCAGCATCCCATTTATTGCATCTGTGTTCGGCAGCACGGTGGTGCAAGTGCGGCCGAGCTCTGCATTATGCACCATCATACCGGCCCAGCACCTGAAATTTTGGAATGGGGTGCCATCCGATTCTAGTCCCGCCCGCACCTAGTCCACATTGATGTTATGCTTACCAGTAACTGTTACATAGTGATGGTGTTTTAGTTTGTTTTTGTACCCTATGTTCAGGGCCAGCCTCGGAAACTGTACCAACAGTACAATGCTTGACAGCATGTGGCACACGTCGTCCGATAGTTCCTGGGAGACTACAGTGTCATGCTGCTTCCTTGGCCTTCGAATTCACCGGATCTCGCACTCATCGAAAATGTGTGGTCCATGGTCGAACGTTGACTGGCCTGCCACAGGTCACCCGCGGCCACAACGATGAACTTTGGGCACACATAGCAGCAGCATGGGTGAAGATATCCCAGACAGACATCCGAAGTCTTTTCACTTCAATTCCGCTTCCCGTAACAGTGGTTATTGCCACCCGTGGTGGAACCACACAATACTGATTTCCCAAGTCATGTATGTCATACCGAGCTGCTAGAGTAATCATGTCACCTGTGTATTTTGATAGCTGTCACATTTACATAACAGAAAATATAGCTGCCACTACATACTATGTGGTGTACGGGAGCCTGTACACTATGCATATACCTGGTGGTGGCTCATGAGTGGGGCCATTCAACTGAGCAGCAGCTGCGTTTGTCTGGATGGATGCCGGCAACGTAATGCCTCGCGGGCAGGCTTGATTAGCCCAACGAATAATTCTGACTTCCCCTGTTCCCCAACCCTTCCCCTTATCTGGATATTGCTGTTGCTGGCAGTGGCGGACGTGACATCACGAAGAACAGAAACGATCAACGGGATAGAAGGTGCAAATACACTATTGTTAGTAAAAATTGCAACTCCTAGAAAGAATGGTCCAAATGAATCCAAACTCGGAGGATGTGTAGAACAGTGTACCAGCAATAAGTGATTACGATTAAAGAGAGATGGCGTACACGGAGGCCCAGTAACGCCCTCTCGTGTGTGACCGGAAAGGTCGGTGTCACGCCAAGCTCAGTCAGTGAAGAGCCGTCAAACGAAGTGAAAGTAAGTGTCAGTATGCCTCGTCGACGTCAAAGGGCGCTATACCAGCATGTGATTGAGTTCTAACGGGCAGAATGATCGGTCTCCAGAAAACGAATATGTCATACTGTGACATTTCAGCTCGTACATGACATGTTGCTATTACAGTGATGCGTGTGTTGAATCAGAGGATAGCAGAGGGTTTTATGAATCGACGAGCGGGTACTGGACCACGCAATGTTAACACAGTATGGGATGACCGCCATCTTCTCCACATGGCCGTAACGGACCGTAAAGCCTCGTACACAGTGTTTGCTCGACACTGGAGCACTGCAACAGGTGTACACCTGTCTGTGTCGATGGTTCGATGCTGTCTGCTGCGGGCTGGACTGGTGGCACACATGCCATTGCATCGGCTTCCATTGTCCAGACTACCTCAGACTGCAATGGCCATGTGAACACCTTCGCTGGAGTGCTGAATTGCAAAATGTATTGTTTTGAGGAAAGTTCCGCTTCAGTCTGTCCTACAATGATGGCCGCATATGTGTTAGACGCTACAGTGGTGACCTTAATCTGGCAGCCTGCATTGTGGAGCAGCATAGCGAACAAACGCCAAATGTGATGGTTTAGGGCTCTTTGGATACAACATCCTATCCCGACTTCAACTTGTTGAGGGTAATCTGAACAGCAACTGCTTCATCAGGGAGGTTTTAGAGCCCAAGGTACTGTCCCTCCTTCATGCGACTCCACATGCCATATTTCAGCAGTACAATGCCCGGCCACATGTGGCGAGGAATGTGCAAGACTTATCCAATGAACGACGGGTACCACTGCTTCCCTGGCCTGCATGTTAGTCTGACATGTCGCCCATCGGACATATCTGGGATATGGTTGGTAGGCGACTTGGTCGTCACGGATCTCCAGCAACCACTGTTTATGCTTTGTGGACTCGTATACAAACCGCGTGGAGGGAGATTCCCCAAGAACATATCCAGGCCCCCTTTTATTCCATGCCATGTCGTTAAGTAGCTCTGATTGCAGCTTGTGGGGCGCTTCAACCATACTGAATTCTCAAGGACATAGATCATGCACAATTCTGTAATCGTAATCAATTGTGTATTGTCATGTACCTAATCTGTGGTTTAAAGCTCATTTCAATCACATGTATCCTTCTTGGTGTTGCATTTTTCACAAAAATTAGTGTATGTTCTGGTTGCTTCTGAGCTGAGAGAGACACTGGGTTCCTGGCAATATAATGGGCTTGTTGCCGAGGAGAAAGGAGAAGAACGACACGTGAGACCATGGGGGACGATCAATAGGGGTTTTAATTTAAAGTTATGGAATCATTGATGCCCGAATTTGTAATATTGATATTTTATTAGCATTAATACTTAGAATGATCATTTTGGGGTTTCACTACAATTTCTTGTATTGTATTACATATAAAAGGATTATTATTGAAACATATGGTCATGTTGGTTTTGTGCTTTAAAAAGATTTTTCAATTTTTGTACCATATTTTTGGAAATTTTTGGTAAAGTAACAGTACATATATGTTAAAGTAATGCTTAATTATATGTATGAAACAAGAAGTTATCGACGTAGAGGAAAGTAGGCTGGATAATGAGCATAATTTCCTCTACATATATTCAAATAATTTTGATGAAGTTCTTAAAAGGTTAGATGGTAGGTGGGTTTTGACGTCTCGTTAATAGCGATATAATTTTTAATGCAACCGGAATCAAATCCAATACTTGGGAGATAATTTAAAATACACCCGGGCCTTAACTGGGACTCGAACACAGATCGCCTCATACCATAGGCTGATGTGTAACCAACTAAAGTAGGCTTAAAAAAGCCAAATTATGAAGAAGAAAAAGTGTGTTAGTCACAAATTATACACTGGAGAGCAAAAAAAAACTGGTATGGGTGTGCGTATGCAAATAACAGAGGTATGGAACCAATCAGAGTAACACGATGCGGTCGTCAGCGCCTATATAAGACAACAAGCGTCTGGCAAAGTTGCTAGATCAGTTACTGCTGCTACAATGGCAGGTTATCAAGTTTTAAGTGAGTTTTAACGCGGTGTTATAGTCGGAGGACGAGAGATGGCACATAGCATCTCCGAGGTAGCGATAGAATTTGGATTTTCGCGTATGACCATTCCACGAGTGTACCATGAATATCGGGAATCCGGTAAAACTTCAAATCTTCAACATCGCTGCGGCTGGAAAAAGATTGTGAACAAACGGGACAAACCATGACTGATGAGAATCATTAACCATGACAGACGTGCAAGCTTTTCTCAAATCAGCGCAGATTTCAATGCTGGGGCATTAACAAGTGCCAGCGTGTGAACTATTCAACGGACCATCATTGATATGGGCTTTCGGAGCCAAAGGCCCACTCGTGTACCATTGTTGACTGCACGACACAAAGCTTTACGCCTCGCCTGGGCCCTCCAACACCGCCATTGGACTGTTGATGACTGGAAACACGTTGCCTGGTCTGACGAGACTCGTTTCCAATTGTATCGGGCGGATGGACGTGCACGGGTATGGAGACATCCTCATGAATCCATGGACCCTACATGTCAACAGGGGACTATTCAAGCTGATGGAGGCTCTGTCATGGTATGGGGCGTGTGCAGTTGGCATGAAATGGGACCCCTGATACGTCTAGGTACAACTCTGACAGGTGACAGATACGTAAGCATCCTGTCCGATCACCTGCACCCATTCATGTCCATTGTGCATTTCGATGGACGTGGACAATTCCAGCAGGACAATGCGACACCCCACACTTCGAGAGTTACTACCGAGTGGTTCCATGAATACTCTTCTGACTTTAGACACTTCCATTGGCCACCTAAATCACCAGACATGAACATTGTTGAGCATATCTGGGATGCCTTGCAACGTGCTGTTCAGAAGAGATCTCCACCGCATCGCAGTCCTATGGAATTGTGGTCTGTCCTGCAGAATTAATGGTGTGAATTGCCTCCTGTATACCTTCAGACATTAGTCGAGTCCATGCCACGTCGTCTTGCGGCACTTCTGCGTGCTCGCGGGGGACTTACACGATATTAGGCAGGCGTACCAGTTTTGTTGGCTATTCAGTGTAGAAAACAAACTGAAATATGTTTTGAATCTTTTCACAAACTCCACTTGTGTGTAGAATACCTGTTTTGAGCCTCCTTGCAGTTGTGTGTTTTTTTGAGAAAGTTAAAGGTTTTTTGAAATGAAACATTGAGGAAAGGGAGAAACGTATCTGTGTTTTATGTGATGGAGTGTCTCCGTCACAGTATGGTGATTACATCTTCCATTAAATCTTGTTGTGATACATCACGTCCTTTTTGATGTTGCAGTTTTAATAACCACTAGTGAATTAAGCACAATAAAATTTAAGAGGTAAGTGGATGAAGGGGGTATGTCACATTTGTTAAAGAAATTAAACAGAGATTCTGAGATGATGGAGGTATGTTACACTAACAAAGTGTTTGTCTAGTGGATAAAGGAGTTATGAAACACACAATAGCACATACGTCCTTCTTCCACTAGTGCAGATAATCACTTGTGTAATCTACCTCCATACACTAAACAGCTGCTTAAAATAAGGTGGCAACAAGGTTGTTGTGATGAAAATGTACTTTAAAAGTTTGAGTTTACTTAATTGATATTGTTAGAAATCTAGTTTAAGTGGTTTCCAGGGGAAGGTTAGCGTTAAACTTTTTATTTTGAATTCAAAGTGTTTTACTGGAAATGACAGTACTGATGAAAATGTTACTACAAAAACTGACAAAAAAGAGGATTCTAACCTAGAAACTAAAGTACCAACAATGTCAACAATCAATTCATTTATAGACAAAAAAATGTTTTCCGGGGAAAAAAGTAAGTAATTGTTTATAAAGTTGCATATTTTATGCAACAATAGCATACTCATCAATTTTAAAGTGGCTTTCTGTTTTACATCTTTAGCATAGCTGTGCATGTCGAGATTTCATTAGTTTAGGAGGACCCTTAATTTAATTCTATATAGGTCTACACTCCATTCTCTTAGTTTAGTGTTTTTTAGGGTCAGAGCCACACACTGTAACAAGATCTAATAACTTAAAGAAAAATAGTCCTACTTCTATATCAGAGCCTAATATACATACTGAAGCTAATGGAGTAGAGACGATAACTCCAATAAAGAGATGGCAATACCAAAATGTACAAGGCATTCAGAAAATAACACTTGTGGGGTGTACATGAATTTACTTAAGACAGCGTTTTCTTTTTTATCTCATTATAAAACTTATTTGCCTTGAGATATTAATACCGAAAGAAAACTTTTCATTCCATACAGGTACACTAAGTACATAATAAACTAAGTAGTACAGTAATGTCTTTTTTTACGGATAATGGAAAAGAAAATGACTCTGAAGGAAGTTGCAGTAACTTATTTAGTGACAGCTCTAGTGATTAATACGTGCCAGGTGTGAACGATTACATCAATTCATGAGATGACGGAATTGCAGAAAAGCAAAATGACCATGCAGTCACTGATTAAACAGGTCACAGAGTGTTGGAACAGGAAAGTGCTAGTGAAATGATGGATGTGTAAACTGATGTTTAAATCATGGAAGAGTAAAAATGGTGTAGAATTGATGGAGGATGATAACACACCGGTAAGTCAGACAAATCACATTCAGTACCAAAATGAAGAAGAGCACACGTTGCCTAGAGTCAATGTTAAAATAAAAACTTTTGAACCAAAATTCAATTAACTAATTATTGGGACTACATTTTTAATAGTATGTGCTCTACGAAAATTAAATTTTAATTTTTCAAAATACCGCCATATTGGATTCGAATTAGCTGCCTGATATTGACACTTTGTAGACGTTGTATGATTATTTTTATATATTTCAATTTATTGGTGAGGAAACTAACTTATTTAATATAATAGTATATTTAACTTCCAATTTAAAAGTCTGAATAATTCAGAATAAGTAATTTTATCAACCACAACTATATTAATATTAACCCTAATATTTACAAATACAATAATTATAATAAACACATCAATAGCAAAAAAGACACTAATAGACAGAGAAAAAAGATCACCTTTCGAATGTGGATTTGACCTAAAATCTTCTCCGCGAATTCCCTTCTCATACTTAGATTCTGACCGGTATTTTGGCCGAATAGAAAAAAGGTTAAACAAACCTCAAACTATTTGTACTCCTCAACAATATCGTGAGATTATTGCCACTTCCAGCAGAAAAATGATGATCATTGATATGAAACACCATTTCAGAGACACCAAAGACCTTCCACAAAAATTTAAACTTTTCAATAGATAAAAATATTTTGAATGAGGAGTACACTGCACTGATGGAATTAAATGGATTCATGTGGAAAACTATAGGTCATACATCTTCAAAGAAAGCTTTGGTATTCTATACTCCCTGTAAGGCTGTTCCAGTGAGTAAAATTTCAGAACTTCTAAATAATGAAATTATACAAGTAAAATATGATATTTAAGTGTTCCGTAGGCTGTAAAAAACTCGTTGCTTGGGGCGCGAAGCTTCCAGTCACACAATAGCGATCTTCCTAGATATTGCTCAAGCTGGGAGTGTTTACGAGTGCACTGTTCCGAGATGCAGACAAAATTGAAATGTTATCAACAACACAGACTTTCAAAATACGATTCCTATATAAAAGTTCACACCCACATAAGTAGTATTTCATTAGAATGTGTTCCTAAATCTCCGAAAAGAACGGTGTCGAGGGAGCAAAAAAATATTCGTAGTCACGCACATTGATATCTTCATACACAGAAACTTTCGCCAAAGTAATGGTTCTCACACATAACTACAATCTGTCAAACTTCATCCCATACAAAATTCCGAAATATATATACGTTATTGCCGCGCACTGAAAATGATTATAATTTCCACCTCTGACTGGAATGGCAACCACCTACGAACAGTTCAGAGCAGGCCGGTCAGCAGGCTCAAGCGAGAATTTCCTTAGAATTTAGTATATACTTTCCGCTATTACAATCAAATGTTAGAGATTTTCAGTGGCGGCAAGCAATTTGATTTGATTTGATTTTAATTTTCGCTCTGGAGATCCTCATTAGGGGGATATAGAACTTGTTGAGTACTTAATATACAGTTTTTACAACAGGCAATATACAAGCGCTAATCCTATACTCTATACTAATAACACAAATGTACGTTATAATTCTGGACTGTAAAATACGTTAGCATTTTCACTCACAAGAGTCACTGTGACACACACACAAACTCACACATATTTTACAATCCCTTTATATGAAGCACCTTATAAAATACAATGTATATTCCGATATTAAATATACTGAGCAAAAATGTTACTTAAGGAATGTTGCTATGTTAAGACATCTTGGCTATTGCTTTGTTCAATGTATTTATTTTCTAAAATGTAATATTGAAATTTGTATTTTAAAAAAAAGACAAACAAATAATGTTTTTCAAAAATAATTTTGTATAGCAATATTTGCGAAAGTCACGTGAAAATGGGCTAAAATATATTGAAAAAAGAATTAAAAACACAACACCCTTAGTGACAAAATACAATATTAAACAAAACTAAAAGCTAAATACTTCACAGTCAAAGATGAATATTATCTATGAAACAGGAAATGTAATTATAACGCAAGGCAGGTTTAATGGTCATGGCTAATTTTTGGGCACAGGGTCTTAGTTCTCATATTTAGAGTCTTAGTTATAAGACCAGTAGGTTAATTTGGGTCAACCAATTGAAGATGAATATTTATGAATGCTGGAGAGTTCAAGAAAAAGAGTATCGTAATGTATGGCGTAATAATGGCTGACATAATACTTGTACGTAGAGAGTAGAGAGGGTACGATTGTAAGTGAGAGAGATAGATACTGTGTAGTGTGAAAAAATTAAATATCTGTCATGGCTTAACACACACTGCAAGACATATTGCACTGATAAAATCAGTGCTGGGTAAGTTTCAGTTTAAAAGCAGCTTCAGTTAAGTTAATTTACTTTAGTGGATAAAGTAACTTCAAATACTTTTCGTTACTTTCGGGAAAGTAATGTAACTGGGCGTTAACTTGAAAGTAATTGAATTGAACTACGTTACTCAGTAAATTACTTTTGTATGTGTAGGCCTCCTTTAGCTCAGCACATTTCTGATTTTAAAAAAAGTGGTAAAACGTACAATATTGTTTAGAGTAGGCTGGAAATAACATTATTATGAGAATAACACTAATACTCTTAGATATTCTGTCAAGAAACATGGAATCTCCACAACTAGAAAACCATTGAATTGGTACAAATACAATCGTTTTCTTAAAAAACATTCCTCCCTAACAGTTAATTCATTCAGTTACATAGTAAGGCACATATTATTTTTCCACTAGGGGAATTACTTTTCAGTGATTTGATTTTTAGTTTTAACATTTTGTCATAACTTGATTTCATATTATCATAAATATAGCATACCAATACACAAAATAAGTTAGTTGTAGTGTTTCTACTGGACAAAAAAGGAGAACATTTAAAACCAGACAAAATTTAAATGCCATCAACAGCACAAACTTTAAGAATATGATTACTATATAAAAGTTCATACCGTCACAAGAAAGAGTATATTTAAAATATAGATTAATTTTTAATAATTTTTATAACATTATTATTTTTTGCATCTCTTTCAAAATGCCAAAAAACAAAACTATATATAACAAGCATTTCATATTGTCGTTAACATTAAAGTAGCTTGTTTTTTATTAAATTAAACTTACATATATCTATATATATACATATGTCTAACACGCATAACACTATGTAGGCATATAATAATATCAATTTCGTAGTCAATATGAATGAATACTGAAGAAGTGCTGTGTTGGTAATGGCTGGTCAAGAATATTTTCCGTGTAAAATGTTATCAAATTTATTTCTAGTAAGCAATTTGTAAAATATATAAAAATAAATGTGTTAGTTTAAATTGCAGATTGAGCAAATATAACAAAAGGGTGTAATTTTTTTTTTGTAGTTTGTAAGTTATGCTAACATTAAATTAATACCCGTGCTGAAGCAGTTTACAAAGTAATATTACGCGTATATATTAAATTAAAGCTAAACAAAAACTAATTCGTTTGTCAAATCTGGAAATTATAGAGCGTCCTCGAAATTTCTCTATTTTCTTATACATATTGTTTTAGTTGTTAATACACCTGGAACCTTTTATTATAGTAATAGCTAAAACAACAGTTCTGTACGAAATACAAGAAAACATTATGGGCGTGACTAATTAAAAAGGTACCAGATTTTCATAACTTTGGCCGTGTTCGAATGGTTTAATTCGTAATTTAGTAATCTGTTATTTTGTAGGACTGTAGTTGGTTTCAGTCAGTAGTTATTTCTTTACATTTTGTAAAACCCAAAAAATAATATCTAAAAATTAAACAAATTATTTATGTAAATGTGATTATTTACATTATTCCTGAACTACATAGATGTAACTTTATTTCAATAATAAATTTTTGCGCCAGTATTTTGCAAGAAAATTATTCATAAAAATACATAAGCATTTAGTTTACTAAATCAGCCGATTCGAACGCCTCCTTATTATGTGCATAAAAAACAAACATACAAGCGCACGTTATGGGCGTTTTCTTACTTTCAGTTGTTTCCTCAAGTTAGATGAAGATGCCCTGGATCCAAACAAATATTCGGTAACGCATAATAAACCTTTATGTTAAATTTGCGTCGCAGTTATTATATATTCTACGAAAGAAATAATCTTTCCGTTTAGGAAATGGCAAACAATTTTCTTCCCTGTCTGTGTCCCTTACAGCGTTTCAAGAGCCTTAGTTATTGTGCGTGGTTGACAGGCAAGAAAACAACCAACTGCAAGCGGACAGGGCAGGTGGCAGGGCAGATAACAGTACTAATTCCAGGAATGCGAACCGATGTCGAGGGTGCACTCCCTGCCTCTGTAAACTGTGCCTCACGTAGTCCCACCTACTTCAGCTGTTCTCGTTGCACATGTCATGAAACAATTGTAAAGCGAGAGATAAAGTAAAAGCAACTTTTATATTCTGGTCTTTACAGTTAATTAGTAACTTAGTTAAGTTATAAGTTACCTTAGAGACAAATTATAACCAGTAACCCCAAAAAGTTATTTCAAAGTAACTCGTTACTTTCGTTAAGTTACTACCTAACACTAGATAAAATGACACATAAAAACTCTTTGAATATGTAAAAAAAAAAATACTGCCAAAACTACTAACAACACGTCAGACGGTAGAGCATCAATTTAATCATCATAAATAAATGTGGCGTAGAGCAATCAATTACATAATAACTTAAGGTTAGTAAATAAGATATTATGCAGCGTGATTTGGCTCTTAAAAATCTGTGTGACAGAACTGATTAGGTTGGTTCAAAATTTGGGCAGAAAATTTAATGTTCTTAATTGTACAAAAAATATATAAATTCGGCCTCCTCTAAAACTAGTGCATCCTGTAATTCAAATCACAATTAAAAATTTTCCTCGGCTTAGTTCAAAATTGAAGTTACGATTTTGACACTCGCCTCTGAGGGATGTGTGAGCAAAATATCTGGGGAAAATGTTGAATAGAAACAGAAAGTCTACAATAAGTTAAGAATAGAAATGTAATGAACACCGCTGGAATCTGTATGCAAAATATAGGCGTCACTTATCTGTTGAGCTGCATAGCAGCTATGCAGGAAATAGTCGTACTTTCTAGAAAAATATAGCAAACCATTTACTATAGGCGAAAAACTCAGTGGAAATCATCTGGACCATCGCCTATAAAAATGGCTGGGACGTAGCAAGTATCACCGGAACAGAAGGTCTAGGTTTAGGTACTATTGTCGAGAAGCGAAAATCACGTAGATTTAAATACACGTTTTTAGACAAAATTCTTCTTCCGGGCATCTTCTGCTGCGCTCCGCGCACTCCGTCGGCTTTTACGGTTAATTTGAATACAACTTTCAAACTCGGGGCCACTAATTTGCCGTAGCTGTACATTATGAATATAGCTAACTCAACCAACCCTGGCTGATCATCTGGAAGTCTTCGGATCCAATACGTCCCCGAGAAAATTCGAAAAGATAGAAGATTTCTCAACAATCGTTAATTTGAAAAAAGAAAAAAAAAAATGGGAGAGAAAGGGCTTAGAAACGTAGAACGGTCAAAAATCTCGCACAAATGTGACGTCACGCTCAATGCTACCAACTACTGGAACGGTTTACATGTATCACTCACATTAAAACCGGGTTCAATAACATTTGTATGAGGCTGCAGTAAAATATATTACGTTACAACATTGAAAATTCTGAAAATATAGAAACAGTTGCCAAAATAAAACATTAAGCCTGCCAAGACAAAAATGCTTACAACAATGCACAAATACTCACAGCTAGTTACAAGAATGTAGCCATCTGCCAGTATAACTGCCAACACGTAAGTAATAAATACATTTCGGAATCACACGAAACCAAAACTGTGTAGAGAAAAATAATTAATCTTAAATGTGGAAAACATACGGCACTGTATTTATTTATAAATCGCGGGTTAAAATTAAATAACACCATTAAGTTAAGAGCAATCTCACTCAGTCTCGTTACTTTCTTATTTTCGTATGTCAGCTTCCTTATCCTGGACCATGTCGCGCTCTGTTTAATTTCCCCTAGTTGTAATTATATTAATTGACAAAGTCCAATGCAGCTCTTCTTTTCCTATCCCGCGGAATTATATCACTCGCTTGATGTAAGTCGTATGTGCTTCCCGCACTCGAGAAAAGATATTACCTTTCGCAACTGCCGTCACACCCTGAGTCCCCTTCTTGCTGTATGTGGCATGTTTATAAGCCGCCCACCGAAACACAATCACTCGTTAACTTTTTCTTGACGTGTTTGCATGACAACAGGCTTCTTTCATTAAATACACATTTTCTCGAACTAATCATCAACCTTCACAAACACAATCGTCAATTAAAATAATTTGCAAGTCCCACGATTTATCTAGAATAATAATTCAATACGTAATTTAACTGTTGATTCCAATGGAAGTGATTGTTTTACTTGTTAAAGGTCAATGTTAGATTTTTTTTTTGCTTTGCTCTTCTTGTGCTTGAAGGATGTATGACGGATCTCTAATTTCCTTACTCCTTTTAACACTACTGTCAACAATTTCGTGAATCATACATTCCAGATGAAATTTTCTGATTTTCGGCAACATGTCTTCTGTCCAGAGAACTTCATTTTTTTGAAATTCTCTCTACAAGAAAGTATTTTTCTGTTTGTATGATGAAGTCACAGTAATGTCTGCCCGTGATGTTTAGTTTTCCCTGCGCTTGGCAATAGTACCTATGGTTCCTTTCAAGATAAATTGACTCATATTTTACAGTTAATCATGTTGAAGACTTCTTATCTCGGCAGATATCTGATAAATATTTGTCCTCCACAGAGGCAAAGTACTTCACTTCAACAAGGCCATCATCTGAAACAAGTCCATCAGGTGTTTCAGCAAGGAAGGGATCATCAGCACTGACAAACAGGCCACATGGAGTAGCATGTACGCCCTTCTCATTACTGTACTTCGCCAATGCCTGAGATTCATGAATACTTCCATACAAAACTGCTGGAGTGTTGAGGTCTTAAGGATACAATAAATGTATCATTATGTCGTGGCAAAATGTGTGATCTCGGCGCAGCACCATTGCTCTGTAGCTGGATGCAGTCAGGCGGTTCATGTGCATTTCATGCCACTTTTCATTGTCGTGCTGACCACGTGTAGCCATTTCAATGGTTTCCCTCTTGGTATTTGTGTCTGTTTCTTCTCGCAATTTTGCTAAAAATTCATCACAGCGAAACACCATTTGTTCCTGAGAAATATCTGGTTTTTGTAGTAAATCTTCATCTCCATAGTTTCCATCTGGCCCTTCTTCTACTTTTCTTCTCTTCTTTGGTGCACCATCTTCCTGGTAATTCAGTTTTCTTTTTGAATATTTTGCATGGTGCTTTTGACACCCTTTTTTGCATGTTGAACCTGGACTGCGACCATGCATTGTCTTCCATGGACTCGAGTGCTAGCCTGGACCACTTGTATGAGCAAGTGCTGCCCCATCACATCTAGTATAATAGCTTCTTCTTCGGCCAAAATGTATGCCTTTTGCACATGTGAATTTTGTGTTTAAGGCCATGTACCTGAAAAAAACATGAAATGAATTTCAAAATGTAATAAATAAATAAAATTGTTTGAAAAAGTTGAAAAAATGACTATACTTGCCGTTGTGCAGCATTTGTAGTACTGCTACTGACAAGTTTGTCAGTTTTCTTTTCCAATTTAGCGCTGAGATTCCTGATTGACTGAAGCAAAACAGAGATCTCCAGTTTAGGAATAAAGTTTTCTACTCCAGAATTATTTCTATTGCAGGATGTAGCACAACACATTTCATGAGACCCAAAGACATGATCTGGGGCATTACGCAAATCTTTTCTCAAAATATCAACTGCTTCTTTGCCATCAATATTGGCAGCTTCCTTGATGACTGTTCGAACACCTTTAACAAGTCTCTCCACTCGAGAAATCTTTTCACCTGCCCCTGTTCTGGTCAGAATTTTTCCTGCTTCTGGATCGTAGAGATTGTTGGAGGCAAGTTTGTGTAAATTTTCACAATACTCCCTAGTAGCATGGTTGGCACATTCTCCTTTAACCACATGGTGGCCATAGTCACGCTTCTGTTGCATATTAGTCAGAACAGCAGCGTCTCCATCCCCAACACAGTTTTTTGTAAATTATTCCATGCATCACAATACTTTGGTTTAACCCCTCTGCTATTAAGTCTTTCTCCATTGCTGTAGAGGGACCTGTGTGGTTCTTATAGCATACATAATTTGGCGTGTGTCTATTTTTCGACTTCGACACTTCACAAATACTACATTATTTGTTTTTAACGCCAAGGAATAATATTTTCTGTGTTTATTGGCCAATTATCGCCGCTTGAAAATGAAATATATACACATAACCACTACTTGTGAAAAATTATCTAAGTAACAATATTAGCAGTGAGCTTATTTGACTCCTGAGTCTAAAATTGTGGGGATTGAACTTATTTGGTGGTGAAAGAATTTAAATTTAATTTTTAAGCAGTTTTCACTAATATTTCAAACATAATCAGGGGCTTTTTTCTCTTCATCATAAATAAACATCTATCTGGCCCTTCCAGTTATTGCTCGGGCTCGCAAATGACTAATAAGAGATGCTAGCTTCTGATTATACGCTATCGTACTATAAAAAAAGACCTACTATCCAGAGGACGAATGAAGTGAGATGATATTGAAGTGGAGCACTCATATGATGCATAAAGATAATTAAACTAGAGTAGCGAGAGAGATAGAGAGAGAGAGAGAGAGTGGGAGAGAGTGTGCCATTCTCTAATTCCAAGGGATTCCTATTCCCCGGGGTCGAGATTGATCCCCTTAGATATAAAAGATGAAAAAATTAGTTTTTTAGAAATATTTCATTTGTAAATACCTATAAAATGTTGAGTATAACATCCAGCCCGACAGTCTATACTTACTATTCCTGTAGAAAAATGGTTACCATGTCGGTAAGTTCGCTTTCCCCATCCACCATCACCGATAACCGTAATATATGGCACTCCATTCAGGTAGTGTCCTTTCTCTTCCACAATTCTTTTCTCCTGGGAACGTGCATGCTTTAGCTTAGTGGTTGTGTTTTTACCAAAGCTTAAAGGTACTTCAATGATAAAAACTAAATTATTTTAAACATGTAGAATTGTACAATACTATACATTAATTTATTTTCCAATTGTAAAAACTGTCAGTTTGTTTTATAATTCTAAAAAGATGAAATTTGTTTAGCGAATAACTTAGTGTTTTCTGTAAACTCAATAATTGAATGGTCCTTTTTTTTTGTCTGACCTTGAACGTGCAATATGTTAGAATATTCACTGGAATGTTGGAGGGAATATTTTGAGTTATCAAAACGAATTATATTAAACATAAATAATATATCGCACCTTCAACCATATAAAATATTCAGAAAACAGTAAAAATAATACATTATTTTACCAATAATTCTAAGTACTAGCCCTACCTGTTCAAATGCAATTTCATGTTTTTTTTACTTCTCACTTGACATAACAGGGACATCCATAATTGCAAACATCTCCTCGAGTTGGCTGTAGCCGATACCAGTGGACAGAACACCCCACACTGCACCATCATTTATATCTTCAGCGTACTCTTCTTTATGAAGAAGTGACATTCCGGATCTGGCTACAAGTATCACGCGCAAATTTCCATTTTCCCACGTCAAACACACACAGAAACACGCACACGCAAAGAGCCCGAAATATCCTAATTTGCAGGTGAGACTGATAGACGCATTAAAAAACTTTAAGACAAAAGCGTACTTAAAGAATTGGATATGAGTCCCATTACATAAGTAAACGAGTAGTACGTGCAGTCGTAATCTGAGCTCGCGCACACGGCCAGCCGCGCTGCACCAGGTGTTGAATTGGACATTGCCCTAGCGCACTGACCGACCGATGGAGAGCTGAGCGAAGTACGCAGGGGATAGAGGGGCTTGTCACTTCAGGAGCATGTTTTATTTCTCACACATGCCAACTTAAGTTCATAGGATAATAAACACAGATATCTGCACGCACAAGTCAACACCAGGGGAGACCCATATTCAGGGGACACGCGTTCGATTCTCGACTCGCCCGGCCCGAATTTCGTTTTTAAAAATAGCTCCAGGTGAATGCCGGTATGGTTTCTTAGCCGAGTCCTTACTTGTTCCTGTTTGCCCTAGAAACTCGCTCCGTCTCAAAATAGTACAGAATTTCCTTTTATTATTATTAACTTAACTTGCACTCCACCTAGAAAATGTAACCTCACCCTACTATTTTACGAAAATCGAATAGACAGTCACGAATAAAACATATTGAATCCGCGACATCGGACTTTCAGAATCACGAGTCATCCTCGTTTCTAGAAATACACACTTTAAAAAAAGAACACTAAATCGCAACACGTAATGCAGGCAAATATGCACGTTTTAACTTTAAAAATATCGCCATATTGAGCGCGAAGATTTATTTGGTATCAGCAATTCCTTGCATTTTTCATGCATATCGAGAAACCATTTTGCATTTTACAGGTAATTAAAGCTACCATTTTGCATTTTACAGGTAATTAAAGCTACCATTTTGCAACAGATTCTTTGTTGGCCAGTCTGATAATACTAGGAATATATACCGAATCGGATCATTATTATTCTCTTCCTAACCAAACGAACGGGTCCTTTCATCCGCTGATGCATATACTTAGAAATATTTTCACGCCCACATACACAGTGATCAATTAGTGTTAAACCTTTTGTGGAAAAAAGGGGGGGGGGGAGATCTGACAGGGTATTCGATTCTCTCACTTCCGCAAATACGAATGTGTTTCATGAATAAAAGAGTTAACCTTTGTTCCGAAGGAAAAACCTATGACATTTTTGCGCCAATTATATTAAGGTATTATAAATATAATAAATAAATATATAAAATTAAGGTAAGAGAAAAAAGGCCGCCCATTACTGAAATAGGAAAAAATATGCCTATTAACCAACTTGAGATAAAACACTTTATGGCCCGAAGAGTGCTACATATTTATATTTCCGAATCGACGCGATATTCCGACGTGAAAAAAAAGCTTAATATTTCAAGTTGTATTAATCTTGCACCTTCAGAGGAAACGTCTATGTTGACAAACCAAGGGTCTGATTATTGAAAAAAAAATTAAAGCCCAGTCCCCTAATATAATTTTTTTTCAAATACATAGTACTCGACATAATATCAGAGCTGAATACCAATACTAAAATAGTCCCTAGTTGTTATTAATATGCAGAGATACATACGCACGTTGACAATATGTCAGCCTTGCCATACCAGCGTATCATAGACATACGAACGATAAATTTTTGAAATTCCAGAAGCGAGTGCTAACTCGACTATTATCGATGTTCATTTTTGTGGCAAACCTCGTGCACCTCCATAATTCCCAGGAAGAGTTCTGATGCTTTCTAACATACTTGCGCTCTATCAACACGTCGTGATGCCGCCAAGATATAAAATCACGCATTATGCAAACACATAAGCAATAAATTTGCGAAAAAAATGTCAAACATACTCATGTTTACGCACATGGGGGTTTTTTACCCTATCAAAATTTAAAAAAAAATATCAGGCTGCAGGTGAAATTACTTAGGTCAGAAGGCAATTGGCGAAATTATGAAGATTAGGAGATTTCAGTCCAGGCTCCCCATTGGAAACAGTACCCCAGGCCCATTTTGAAACGATGACCTCTTCCACGATGTATAGGGGGGCCGCGTTGACGCAGCGGCTAGAGCTCTCATTTTCCATCGCGAGTACGCGCACAGCATCCTTTCTTTTGTCCACAAGTTTTCGCCCAGGAGGTCCAGCGACCGTCCAGGTTTGAAGGGTCTCCGGCGCCAAAGGAAAGGTTCGCACACGAGGTGGTGTACCTGCACCAGAACATTTTGTTCTGCAATTTATCTATTTAACTTATCAACTCTAGTGAATCTTTTATTGAAAAGCATACTGCGTGGCGTAATTTAAAATCGATACATCTTTCAAAAATGGCATATGTGTTTAATTTTTGCGCATCAGAAAATAACATTAATTCCCACACCAAAAACCATGAGCAAGTAATTTTTTTTAATAAAGGCGAACTTAAGCCTAACCTGTATTCTTTACTTCAATAGAGGGAACGAATGTAATCATACATTTTTTTTAGGGCTGAATATTGATATTTGTAACAATCGTACAAAAACCAAATTTTTTTATATAAAAAATTTATAACTTTTTAAAAATAATTAATAATATTTTGTGGTTACTCGTATTGCTCTTAAAAGTATATTTTCATTTATATGTCTTCATCAAAACTGTTCTTTTTCTCATACAGCCCTACCCTCTTGAACCACCTGAAAATAATCAATATTCGTAAAAATTTTAAACAAAAGGACTCTCTTTCCGAAGACACCTGCATCCTAAGACTCTTCAGGAAAACTGGCTTCTTATCCAAGGAAAAATTTGAAAACCTAAAAGAGCAGCTTTGTTTCATTCCAGAACAACACAGGTGGTTCTATGAGCACGTTTTAGACGAGTGAACAGACAAAATTACCTACCGTGAACAGACGTCAGTTTGAAACTGAGATTAGTTTTGTTAAAATAATCTAATTTTTTGTTATTTCTTCCTTAACAGTTGTTATTAAGTAACTTTGTTATTTTCTGCTGTACAAAACAAAATACAATTTATGTACTTACAGAAATGTATTATAGATGTTAGCTTGAAAATGAAGTTCCTTTTATAAAAAAGTAAACGAATTGTATGTTATTTCTTCCTTCAAAGATACAATTTGCATACTTACAGAGATGAATTTTGAATTGCATGTACATAACCCTTTTCATTCTTTAGAAAAATGGAAAGAATAATGAATGTTTGTGGAAGAAGAAGGTATGTACAATAAACTTATTTTTACATTTTTTAAGCGGATATTCAAATCATTTTTCATCATACATAACAGTTTTACCACTCATAGGAATGGCATTTGTTGCTTAGAACATAAGGAAACATTTACCAAAAATGTTCGAGAATGAAAACTTTAAGGCCGAATATCTCAGAACTTTATTTTAGTTACGTATCTCCTTCATCCACTTACCTCTGCAATAATCATTAAAATCCAATGAATGTTAATTAAAATTCATACATATAAAATATTTTTTAAAATTTTTTGTACAAATTTGTTAGAAACACAGTGATTAAGAATTGAAGTAAAATAAAATAAATGTTAAATTTACTCGTTATAAAAGTGAGTTTTTGATAATTAAACATCAACAGAAAGTGTAAAAGAAATAAAATATTTTAATACAATAGCAACATTTCTTTGAAATTAACAATGAAATTAATATTTTAAAAATTCAGAAATAAAATGTACTAAAATTATTTCAAATAACATATAATATAAATTTCTTTACATTAATTTTTTTTTCAATTAGAAGCTTTAAGGTGGCCTTTTACACAACTCATTACCAGCCTATGTGATCATTATTCATTGTTTATACAAGTCATTAAAAGCGAAACTAAATTCAGAATCTTATATAGTGATTATGTTAATAAATGTATTTAATATTAATTAATTTTTCAAATATACTGCTTGTTTCACATAATTTTGATTTACAGACATTTTGGTTTATTTGTATTTATAGCTGACAATATTATTTTTAATAAAGGGATTTAATTGTGTCGTCGTGTTAATAGGGAAGTGACTTAATTGCATTTTTAGAAAAAAATATGACAACTAAAATAATTAACTGATGATGCGCCTTTTCTCCAGTTAATATCTTAAGATATCGCAATTTCGTTTTATCGAGTAAAATCAGAATTATATTAATATTTAAATGGGTGTTCATTAGTAGTGATTGCCGACCTCCCGTGGATCCACCGGTATGGGGTACGGGAGGCTCTGGGTTTGAATCCCAGGTAAGGCATGGATGTTACTTTAAGTTAGGTCATAAGTTAGTTTGTAAGCCGTCCACTGATAAGCCTTCAGGCATAACAGCGGGAGACGTTAATACGCCATTTACAATACAATTAATAGTGATTACTAAAATAATCATTTAATGTAATAATTTCAATAACGTATAATATTTAATAAATATTAATTTTAATAACTTTAATAAAAATTTTGTAAATAACAATTAATTTTTATATTTTCCCCTGTACTTTTGGTTATTCCAAGTACAATTTTTACCAATGTATTGTTATTTTTGGGTACTTAACACTTACGTGATCATAATTATCGTTTGATATTTATCTATTTTCCGGAAAATTTTAACAAGTAATCAATTTTTAATTCCTACTGTTGTTTAATCTTTTAATCTCTGAAACTGTTTCGTTTTTGATGAGTTTCAATGAGCTTCAATTAACTCATAACCATTTTTACGAGTTCATGTACGCTTATGACAGAATAAAGTAAAATAAATATGGTTTAATTTATAAGCAACATAGCATTTATCATTAGAAACAAATTCTTGTTTGATAATACTAATTAAATTTTACAGAATAGGTAGTCAGAGTAAGAAAATTAATTGCCATGAAAGTAAAATGGAAGCTGACGTAAATTAATAGAAAGCAATGTAATAATAAAATTTGCACTTAATTATATTTACAAGCTTGTTTTTTTCTGTGCTCTCTGCTAACAAAATTCCGGGGGCTTGTGTTGAAATATTCGGAAATTATATTTTTCCATTTTATATAAATATTTTTATGATTTAGGAAATTTTTATAACAGCCGCTCAGAATGTCAGTTTTTTCTTTCCTCTAACGAACATAAAAAAGATTAAAATTAAAATTAACGTATCATAGTATGCTGAATTTTCATGTAAAAGCGACATATGATTCGGCAAATTCAAATATATTATTATGTAATTATTAAATTTTTACTTCGGATAACAGAAATAATAATATTTTTATAATTTCTCAAAGCCAGTGGTCTTAACCAGGTTATTTCAGCGATAGAGGTATTAATTAAAAATAAGTTAATAATAATTTCTTAATTTAATTAGAAACACTACAAACAAAATACTCTCGACTTAATATCTTACAATGAACATGCTATTTACAATTAAATAAATTTCATCAATAAAATTTAAAATTGCCTCAAGAAAATAATGCAACAAAATAACTAAAATCAGTCCCAATAAACTGTGTTTGAAAACCTAATGAATTATTTTACAAATTATATGTCCATGTTTGTCAGTTCCAAGTCCGTATCACATGTTCATTAAGTCCCACTGTAATTCAGATCGGCTCTCAAGACCTCGATTTTAAGAGCTGCCCAAATATATTATCCAGCTCACCTTAATTCAGTCACAGATTCCATAAATCCGAAATTTTCTAGATATATATCTCCGACTGCCCCCAGGCACAGCAGCCCTCCACTCGTCGGGTACCACACAATCTCGTCCGTCTACGCTGCACAGATACTCGCTTTCACCTCGCAACCTCCGTTATCGTCCGTCCTCTCCGCTGATGTCTCATGCTGCGTCACTCTTTGCCCATTTTCAGCACATAAATCCAATGGCTACCACAGAGACTGCCGACCCTCCAGATGCGGTGGTATTCATAATGTCGTCGGCCATTGCTCAGAAATTTTTCCAAATGCCGCTATGTACCAACCAAGGGACATATCACCAGAAAATTCTTGTTATTCATCTCATTTCGTCGACTCCTACAGAAGAGGGGAGGAGAGGCTGCGACACCAGCCAGGTCGACTGTCAAAAATCCCCCAGCCGACGGGTGACAGAGCAGTGAGCGGGTCTGCCTGGGGGAGGTTAGGGTCAAAATGGTTCTACCCCCACAGCACCGGACCGCTCATAACCAGGTAACAAGGCACCCACCCCCAGTGCAGGAGTTCACGTGTAGCACAGCCCCTTCCTTATGTCTGTTCGTCCCGAACAGACTTTCCAACATCTGTACCTTCGTACAGCACCATTCGGTCGATGTGGACTACCTAAGGCTTATCTCAAAAGCCTTGTCGACAAATCTGGTAGACCACATCATTGATCTGTTTCAGGATCCTGTATGGGCCTTCTCAACATCCTTGGCACTGAGATGTGTTACAACCAGGGTGTTTCCTTTCATATAGCCACACTAACCATCCTTCCCTGAATGCATCGCCAACAACTCTCGGGTTAGGTCGAGTGTTCCTCTTGATGCCAATAGACACTGGGACATGTTCGTCTCCTGCCCCTTGGCTTCCTCTGTTCCCCTGAAGACGCATGTGTGCAAATTGGTCTGTTAACTGGACTTCTCCCATTGCCTTGCCTGAGTCAACTGTGGAGTAATTTCTTAGGTGGTCTGACTCCAGTAATCATATTCTTCTTACCATCATACAGTGACCTTTCTTCGTTTCCTCAGATATGGTGTTGCTAGTAGTTTTTATAGGGCTGTGAATAAGATAGGTATACTGTGGTTCCCAGATATAATTGTTGTTGAAGTTGTCCTTTGGCCCATTCCTAGATTATTATCTAAGGTGGCATCCCTGAACACTGGGCTCGTTGATTTTTGTAATTTTTTTTATTTCTCTTAAAACTTTCTCAATTAATCGGATCCATTTAAATCTCATTTTGTAGAGAAGTTAAAGAGGAATCCAACGATACGTCGACTCGTAAATGTCCCTCCTTTTCCACGTTTCCAGCATTCTCGGCGCCTCTGTCGTAGAGGGACAGGAATTCGGAGGTTTCGGTGTACGGAGTTCAGGCGTTCCTATACCGCCATCTCCAATTTTCTCAACAAGTTCTTGGAAAAGCTCACTTCTAGCTGTCGGATCCTGTAGTTCCCATGCGGGCACTGGACTCTGTAGTGTCCTGTTCGGTCACACTCCTAACATTCCCAATGCTTAGATGGACAAAATAACGACTCTCTAGCACCGACTCTGGAAGCTACGTCTGTCATGGTGGCCTACAAATTCCTTAAGACTTCCAGAATGCGATCTCCATCATGGTCATGGCACACGGCAGCTACCTGCACTTCCTGCTGGGACGTCGCTTCCTGCTTCGACGATTCCACCTCCATTTCGTGCCTCCTCAGAGCACCCTTCCAATGACAGGTGTGACAGCCTCACACTGTCCTGCCACAGTTCCTGTAGTGGTTCCCCTGTTTGCTGGATGCGGCTTTGCAGTTGGGCATGGTGGGCGTGTCACATATATCAGTCACCGAATCGCTGCTCCAAGGCCGATACCAATATGGAGTACTCCAGTCGATGTCTTTCTGACAGGGACTGCAGTATGCGCAGTGCAGGTCCCCTCAGTACAGCCGCCAGGTAGTACGCCCGCTGCTCGTCAGTCCAGCCATTCAGGGCAGCAACTATCTCGAACTGGTACCGATAATCACTCCAAGGTGTCTATTCATCGTAAGGGGAGGGTTTTATTGTGATGCCTTTACCCACCCCTGGCTGAGGCATACCCACACTACAGAACTGCTGGGCCTCTCCTGCGATGGCTCTATTGGGGACGATCAGTACCTTCTGCTCGCTGCCCACATTCGTCGGCTTGGTGAGGTTTGATCTCAGCTCCTCCTCAGCCACTTCATGTCTTCTCCCCTGCTGCTGCAGGAATTCTTACCATTCCTTCTTGAGGGCACTTACTTCCTGTTTTATTTTCTGTTCAACACTGTCCATTTACTCGTTTACACCGTCCATTCTTTCACAAACACTTTCTAGTTTCCTGTCTACAATTTCCTTAATATTGTCAATCTTCTTACTAAATTTTCCTGTTAACATTTTCCTTAACACTGCCTATTTTTCTGTACACTACTTCAGGAACACTATCTATTTTACTGCCTACTACTTCGAAAACACTATCTATTTTCTTATCTGCCAATTCACTAGCAATGCTAATTAGGCTATTTACATTATCTATTTTTTCTATTTATTTGCTAATTAGTTCCTCAATTAAAGCACGGTGTGCTTTCATATCTGCAGCAATTTTCCAATTTAGCATTCACAAATGTCTTTATAACTTTTGGACCTATTACTACAACTATTATTATATTTACAAAATATGTTCTACCAGTAATTATCCCACTGTTGTCTTAACTACAATTATTTCATTTACTTATTTTTATAAAATGCCTCCATCCCACTTCTGACACCAGTGTTACGATTTCTCAAAGTCAGTGGGCTTAACCCGGTTCTTTAAGGGATGGAGGTCTTAATTTAATAAAGTTAAAAATAATTTCCTAATTTATTTACAAACACTACAACAAAATACTCTCAACTTAATATCTCACAATAAACTTGGTATTATATAATTAATCGTTTTAATCAGTACAATTTAAAATTGCCTCAAAGGAATTAAAGTAATAGAATAAATAAACTCAGTCTCAATAAACTGTGTATGAAAACTTATTGAATTATTTTACAAATTATATATATGTTCGTCTTTGTCAGTTCCAATATTTATAATAAAATCCGTATCACATGTTTATACAGTCCCACCTTAATTCAGTCCATATTGCACCAGTCCGAAATATGTTCTAGGTATCTCCGAGCGCCCCCACGCACGGTAACCCTCTACTCGTCGGATACCACACAATCTCGTTCGTCCACACAGCACAAAATTCGCTGCCATCATCTCGCAAACTCTGTCGTTGTCCGTTCTCTCCGCTGACGTTCCACACTGCACCAGACTTTGCCCAATTACCACACATCAGCCAAATGATTACTACATAGACTACTGACCCTCCAGCTGCAGTGGTATTTATAGTGTCGTAGGCCATTGCCCAAAAAATTCCCCAAATGACGCATTGCGCCAAGTGACAATAATGCCAGAAAATTCTTGTTCATTCACTCAAGTCGTCGACTCCTCCAGCAGAGGGTATGAGGGACTGTGACGCCAGCCAAGTCGGATGTCAATTATCCGTCCCGGCCTCTGCAGTGAGTGAGTCTGCCTGGGGTAGGGGAGGGCCGAGGTGGGTCACCTCCTCCCTCCAGGGGTCGGACCGCACATAACCAGGTAAGTGGGAGATTCCGTGCATAACAATATAATTAGTTTCAATTGGTACATGCAGGTTCTGCAAGATCTGGATATTCTGACAATATAAGCTGCTATGTATTTTTGCACTATCACACTGTTTAAAGTTCTAGAAATTAGCACCAATTTTTGAATAAGAAATAGGCTACTAAGAGAGACTTGCTATATTTAACAGTTAATTATATTGATTAGTTTTTTTATCTGTATTTCACAAATCTGTAGTTATACACTGGAATATTTCCTACACAGACAAAAATGAATTTCTTAAATGTAGTTTTGTATTATAAATGCAACGAAATCATCTTTTAATTAAGGGTTATTCAATTCCTCTTAATATTCACAGTTACATAAATGTTTCACATGAAAATGTTTCCACATCAATTTTGGTTTCTTATACGAATATTTTTGAAATAACAAATATATTTAGTCTCACTTCTAATACCTGGTATCCAACAGTTCGTGTTGACACATCCGCGGCCACATTTGCTCTGATCTGTGCTGAGGTGGCTGTATGGTCTGCCACTGCTACCCTTACAATACATAGATTTTGGTGGGCATCTGTACTGCGTGGACGTCCAGAAGCTCGTCTACGGGTGTGGAGTTGTTAATTTGTCCACGGTGGCAAGCATCGCTGCACAACCAACAAGGCATGTCCAACTTGGGCGCCGATTCTCCGAAAGGATCATCCCTCCACTTGAAAGGCCACAATTTAATCCCTCTCGAACTCACTCAATTGGCAGTAGGAAGTATGTGTGCGCCTTCGTGGCATGTTGTCTGCTTGCTCTACACATCTGCACCACAGTAAACCTCCTGGTATCAGGCATTTCCATTTAAAGGGTCGACACAGATGGCACACTGGCAGATATGGCTATGCTACTATGTAACCTGTTGGCTAATGTCCCCCATATGGCATATGCTGGCATCCGATCAGTATCGACATTGTCCTTCCGGGTGTTCTGATTTTATTTTGCAGCAATGTATTTCGCAGTGACGGTAGGCGCATGAAGGGGAATTAAGACTCATAGGGACTTGTATATAAGATCCTAGCTTGCAAACTGAAAGTGAAACAAGTCATGATGAGCCTAAAGGTGGCAGAACTATTACTGATATGCATAGAAATTCAGAAGAATTATTAAAGGCTCTTCTGCCAGAGGACAACATCGAAAATGAAGAACAACTGCTTCAAGAGAAATGGAATACCTTGAAAATACTGCCAGAAACTAAATCAACATCTAAGTTTACAATGGAAGAACTCAACCAGGCAAACAAACATATGAAACTAAGTAAAGCTCCAAGACACGATAATATCATCACAGAAGTTATTAAAAGAGTTTACTGTCGAATTAAACATGATCTACTGAACATAATTAATGATGGACTGGAACGAGGAAGTTTCCCAAGAATATGAAGGAAAAAAATGTATCCCGAGAGTACTCTACATATGTGAAGAAGATCCTACAAATCCCAAATAGTATCGACCATTAACATTATTATCAGCGATGGGCCAAATGTTTGTGACACTGATCAATAAAGACTTATAAATTTCATGGATGCTACAAATGGACTACTACAATGACAATATGGCTTCAGAAAAGGTAGTGGTACAGAGCGAGCATTCCTCGAAGTGACGAAGAAGGTAAAACTGTCACCACAGACGTGCGTCCTTGGAATATTCCAATACATAAGAGGAGAATTTGACCATGCATGGTGGCCAGAAATACTATAGCAGCTAAAAGATAAAGAATGTCCAAGAAACATATATGGACTAATACTGAGCTACTTTGAATACAGAATAAGTATTCAAGGCAAATCGATAGAATTTCGACAAACTTTGACGAGGGGATGTCCACAAGGCTCAGTCATAGGTCCTCTCCCATAGAACGTACTTATCGACAGTTTGCTGCAGATGACCATACCAGCTGAATGTGAGATTTTTGCTTATGCAGATGATACCTAGTCTTCATACCGATATGGATCAGAAGAAAACTAGAAGCAAAAACTAAAGAAATACTAAATAAAGTAGAAGAATGTGGATAAAGTGAAGCTTAACTTTGCAGTAGACAATACAAATGCCATGCATACGAAGATAACCTCAAGAGAGCACCGATAATAAGATTTCTAGGCAGGCCCATCAAGCTGAAAGACAAGGTCAAGTATCTTGGAGTAGTTATGGATAGTAAAATATGATTCCATGACCACATCAGATACGCAAGGGATATAGCTGTATCTGTCTACAGCAAGGTCAAATATGTTTCTACAGTCTCTTAGTGACTTGGCTTCAAAAGTATGATGAAACTATATAAAAGTGTATTCACAGCATTTGCCATGCATGGAGCAGCAGTTTGGTATAGTACAGCATCACAGGTAAGATGAGAAAGTTAATTTTAAAGACACAGAGAGCAGCACTATTGGCAGCTACGAAGGCATATAGAACAACATCCACAGAAGCACTTCAAGTAATAGCAGGCAATGATAAAATGGTAATCACTGGAGGTAGAAAATCATCACCCTAGTTGAAGAAGGAAAACATAGAACAAACAATACTCCTGTGGCAGGAAAGATGGGAACATTCTGACAAATGTAGAATCACATATAATGTATTTCCGAATGTAGAAGATAGACTGAATTACCCCTGGATCGCAACATATAATTACCTGTCACTGCTGTTGTCCGGACATGGAAATTTCAAGGCAAAACTATACAACTTCAGTTTGATGGAATCATCCAACTGTGTAATTTGTGAACCAGAAGATGGCGTCCAGCATGTAGTGCAAGAGTGTCCCAAAATTGAAGATATTAGAATCGAACTGAAAAGGAAGTTAGGAATAATGAAAGGTGAAAATATTGACATTAGAAATATTATGAAATGTAAATAAAAAGTTAAGATATTTACCGACTTTGCAAGACAGGTCATCAAAAGTTTGGAAGAGTTCCATGAATGAAAAACTCACTACCAACACATGGTTGTCCCGTATTAGACTAATAATCCCGGAAGTGAAACAGTAAAACTGCTATAAAAACATATTAGTGGGAGCGGACCCACTACAAAAAGTGAGAGTTTCCCGATGAAACATCATAATTAACTTGATTAAGGTACAACCAGTAGGCAACTGGTTAAAGTAGTGGACAGATGCCCCTCCCCCCTCGCGGCTGGGCACATTTGAGGAAAAAAACAGTGATGAGCTAGCAAATATCAAGGATAATGAAACTGGAGGAATAAATACAGAAAAAAGAAACTGAAACTAATATGGAAGTAGTAAATGAAGAAAGCAAACGAACCTGGTTAAAAACGACTCGGCGCGAAAATGGTTCTTGAGACATAAGGACATTACTCATGTGGGCAGAGAAAGACTGAGTGAGTGAAGAGATTTGGGCGGCTCCTAACAGCGACGTCTTGAGAGTCAATGAGAGTGAAGAGTGAGGTGAGTATGGAGCAGCGCCGAGATGAAAGAGCGGGGGAAACTGGAGATCCCGAGAAAACCCGCGGACAAATGGCATCGTCCAGCACGATTCTCACATGCAAAAATCCGGAGTGAACTGGCTGGGGATTGAACCCTGTTCGACTTGATGGGAGGCAAGCAGTCTAACCGCTCGGCTACTATGGCCTCAGAGGGGGATCGAGTAAGGCAGTACAGGCCTCCTCTCTCTGCTTACTTAGCCAACACTGATGAAAGGAGATGTAATGTAGTACATTAATATATTAGTGGCAGTATTTAGTGCCACTATAGAAGGCATAGTACACAGAATTAGAACCCCCTTAATGTCTTAATGTATGGGGAATGGTGGTGGATTGCAGGTCAACCGCGCCACTTCCATACTTCAGGCACTAAGAGCAACCACTAAAGTGTAAAAATAGATAGAAATGACAATCCACTTACTTGGTGAAATGCATGAAAAAAATGGGGAAAATGTAAAAAGTAGTGTGGTCCGACAACAGGAAACCATAAGTCAAAATAAAAGCAGTAGGAAAATCAGTAAAATTAAAGGATAAATTATACCTCTGCATTTCCCAAGAAGGGTATAGTTGTAGGGGTGGAAAGTCACATACACATAGTTAAACCTATGGCTGCCCATGTTAAAAAAAAAACGCATGGATACATGTCGATTCATCTGCAGAATGTTAAATTTTACAAAGTGGAAGGATACATAAGGATAAAAAAGTAAAACCTAAGCAGAACTCTTAAAGTCTTCAGGTAAACAATAAAAAGTCATTCGAGAAACCATAATGTAAACTCTAAAGCAAGCAGAATGAATATGTTGAAAAACTTTTCGAGGCGGCTCTTTAAAACCACCACTACTTCACTTCGGTAATTTTTGGGGTTATTTCGTTATACTACGTTGTTTTAGCCCTTATATAGCCGATATAAAGATGGCAGTTATGTGGTATGGTGTAGTTTGCTTACTTATAATTTCTCTTTATACAACATGTTTCCGAATAACACCGATAAACTCAGGCAGGTTATTCCTGGGTTGCATTAATAAAAGTAAAGTAGAACAATACCACAATGCAGATACTTAGTAAATCATTTTATTGAAACAGCACAAATATCCTACGTTTACAAACGTAAAAGCACTGAACTGCACAAAAGTCCTACCCCGGGCGGCAAGACAGGCATTGCATCGCCGCGACAGTGACTGACGTACACGTTCGAAAACACCGGGAATCGCTCGTATGCTGTCGGCATCTGCTTGTATCCGCATGGACCAGATCGTCCCGTGATTCTACCGCCGAGGCATACACAACAGATTTCATGTGTCCCTACACGATAAATACAGTGGTGACATATCCGGTGATCTTGCAGGACATGACACAGGACCTCCACGGCCAATCCAGCGAGCACCCAATGTATCTGACAGGTACGCACGCATATCTCTTGCAAAGTGGACGGGTGCACCGTGATGTTGGTACCACATACCATGACGAATATTAAGGGGGAACATCGTCTAACAAATCGGGTAAAGTATTGGTGAGAAACACCAGGTAAATTTCTCCAGTCAGTCGTTGCGTTGGGGCAAGACGTGTTGTCCGAGCAATGTGTCACCAAATACACCGCACCACTTATTAACACAAAACTGTACTTGGTGACCGGAAATGTGGGTGGCATGTGGATTCTCACTGGCCCAGGCGTGTAAGTTGTGAATGGTTTGAATACCCTCGCACGTAAATGTGCATTCATCAGTGAACAATATGTATGACGCAAAACCAGGAGCCGAGATGCACTGCTGCAGATACCACTGTGCAAATGTAACTCGATGGTGTAAATCGTCTCTATGCAACTCTTACACTTTACATATATGAAATGGGTGCAATAGTTTCTCTTTGAAAACACTCCAGACTGTTTTATGGCTGCGCCCTTATTACCCTGCCACCTGACGTGGGCTTGTTGAGGGCTGCGCCTCAAATCGCTCGAGTATCTCCTCCTCAAACTGTACCCTGCGCACTGTACACCGTCGTCCTGTTTCTGATTTCCATACCTGATGCACGTACCCCGTACATTATGGCTGAGTACTGCGTGCGACAAAGTAAATATTGCCTCACACATTACCTTGCCCTTACCTGCACTGTTCCTGCTTCATGAAGCCGTCTAGTAACTGCTTCAAACGTCGTATGGTGTAAAGTCTGTGCAAAGACGTTGGACAGCTCGTCTGTTGCAATCGCTGCGCCCATACGTCAGCACAAAGTCTGTACATTATGCCCACATGTAACGCTCAATCGTAATATCTTACTGCAATCAAGTCAGTAACGCATCTAGCGTGAGCACACGACTCAATCCGTGCCATTATTTACACCGACTACTTATCAGGTTGTCACTAGCACATCGTGAAGTCAAATGCCATGTGGTGTTGCACTGCCCTGTGAAGTGCGTGTTGCCAACCTCGCTGGCCACTCACCTTCGGTTTTGCATTCGTACTTTCCGAAAGGATTTCGTGAAAACGGTTCACCTGAGAGTATACCGACAAGACGACCATTTTTGTTGGTTAAGATGTGCTGATTCTTAAGTCATCTCAACAAATTGCTTACAGCTTACACTGAAGAGCCAAAAAAACTGGTACACCTGCCTAATATCGTGTAGGGCCTCCCGAGCACGTAGAAGTGCCGCAATATGACGTGGTATGGACTCGGCTAATGTCTGAAGGTATGCAGGAGGCATTTCACACCATGAATCCTGCAGAGCAGTCCACAAATCCAATCTGCGCCAATTTGAGAAAGGGTTGCACGTCTGTCACGTTTAATGATTCTCGTCAGCCGTCGTTCGTCCCGTTCTTTTGCGATCTTTTTCCTGCCGCAGCGATGTCGAAGATGTGATGTTTTACCGGACTCCCGATATTCACGTTACACTCGTGAAATGGTCGTACGCGAACACCCAAATGTTATCGCTACCTCGGAGATGCTGTGTCCCATCTCTCGTGCGCCGACTATAACACCACGTTCAAACTCACTAGCAGCAGCAGTAACCGATCTAGCTGCCGACCACATCGCGTTACTCTGATTGGTTCCATACCTCTGTTATTTACATACGCACGCCCATACCAGTTTTTTTTTGGCTCTTCGTGTATTTTTCATGTGAAAACAGGGTGGCAACCCCTATTTTCATGATGACGGGTATGATATAACCAACTGCATTTTCACAGGTGTAAGGTCTCCGTTCTACAAATCACTATTCACCGATTGGATGCTTAATAGTGGGTAGTTCCTGATATTTCTAACTGAATTGCATTCAAAACCGTGTGTTTTAGGGGCGCGTAGCTCCCTTAATAATCACTTTAAGGGAAAAGTGGTAAAAACATTTTCGTCATATTATTTTCGTCAGGAATAACTTGTCGGAGTTTATCTATCTCCTACCTCCTTGTTTACTCCTCCCTCTTTTCCCGTCGTGCACATGCGCCCTCCCCTCACCAGTCAACAAAGGTAGGAGCGGCTTGCGACTCGCTCGCTCTTAATCTGCCAGCACAGAGGCATATAGTTACTGCAGCACTTTTAGTGTTTAGTTTGTTGTGCATGTCCCCATCTGATGGCAGGCTGAGATCGCAAGCGACTTGATTAGTTGGTAAGTATTCGCTTTTCAAGATTATTGTTTCGGCTCTCCTGTAATTGAAATTCCATATCATTAACATGTCGGCATTTATGTTGTTCTGTTTTAACGATTTGGCACATGACCTTCTGTCTTGATGCGTTTGACTTACTTACATGTTTCTGTTCAGGCTTCTGTGTTTTAAATCGCCAAACGCCTCGCTTGTAGGCAGCGAGTGTGGGAAAAAAATAATTAGATGTTGACAATTGATTTTGCAGTTTGATGATTCTTCGCTGCCGCGAATGTGAGTTAGTAGGTCTTTCTTGAATGTGTTTTTGGTTGGGACATGCCTTTCAGGGTTTGCAACCATAAGTTTCGACACTTTTACTGATACAAACCCTGAATTGATGTAATTTTTTGTAATAATCATTCCCTTACCTCTTTTTGCATCTGACCTCAAGGTCTTCCCCGGTTTTCCATGTCAGATTGTGACTACCTGCGCCTGTGATGGCATCGATAGCCTAGTATTTAGTTTAAGTAATTAATTGAGTATTTAATTCTTGAAGTTTAATTTGTAATTGTAACATTTGCATTCCTATAATGTATATTGATTGTCAGCATCCATGAATCATTGCAGTGCGGTGCTTAGCTTTAACTAGCATGCCTTTGGATTCATGTATAAATTTTTAAGGTTAACTTGTAATTGTTATGTTCAGCATTCGTGTAATTTATGATTGTCAACATTCATGCATCACTGAATTGCGGCGCTTCGCCTCAGCTAGCATGCCTTCGAATAGTGTATCTATTTGAAGGTTAACTTGTAATTGTGATTTTTAACTTCACGTAATTTACTATGAAATACTTTGTAACTCTACATAATTTACCTTGTGTATTGGTGATGAACGATTCTATGAAGATGAAAGCAGAATTGAATAATGTAAGCACAAAAATAATTTATGGTATTTTTGATGTATGTTCTTTATAATTTCCCCTTTTTTTGCCCCGACTTTCACTTGTACTGTGGTACAAGTTCCTAATATTAACGCGTGTCTTGATTTTGCGAGCGCATTATGGCTGTGAGGATATTCNCTTGTACTGTGGTACAAGTTCCTAATATTAACGCGTGTCTTGATTTTGCGAGCGCATTATGGCTGTGAGGATATTCGTGATAGCTCGGGAATGTTCGGTCGTGAGACCCAAAAATGCACTGATATGTGCTACAATGTATCTCATGCCAAGTGAGTTTCATTTACTCAAGCGTGCTCACCAGCATAATAAGACCTGTTGTAATATTTGTGTTCACCGGTTACTCACCTACTATTTCAGCCATCATGAAGAACACACACNCTTGTACTGCGGTACAAGTTCCTAATATTAACGCGTGTCTTGATTTTGCGAGCGCATTATGGCTGTGAGGATATTAGTGATAGCTCGGGAATGTTCGGTCGTGAGACCCAAAAATGCACTGATATGTGCTACAATTATCTCATGCCAAGTGAGTTTCATTTACTCAAGCGTGCTCACCAACATAATAAGACCTGTTGTAATATTTGTGTTCACCGGTTACTCACCTACTATTTCAGCCATCATGAAGAACACACACAGTAAACTTGCAGTTATCAGTTTGTTTCGAGCTCGCTTGTCGATGCCCTCATACTTCTCAGCATGACAGTGGTCAGAATCTGGAAGCAAAGAGAAAGTAGGTATTATAAGATACTTCCAAGGGGTAATAATTAATGTTACTTCATGATAAAGAAAAAAAAATATCTCAACATTTTTAACACTTGAAAACATTGGAGAAGGNGCAAAGAGACAGTAGGTATTATAAGATACTTCCAAGGGGTAATAATTAATGTTACTTCATGATAAAGAAAAAAAAAATAGCTCAACATTTTTAACACTTGAAAACATTGGAGAAGGTTACAGTAATGACCTATTTATTTTTGGGGAGCTAGTGAATCCCCGAAAATTACGTAGGATTCGTACGATTTTATAGCAGTTATTTCTGCGAGAAAGCCGTTTCACTACACGACCATGTTTTACTACGACATTGCTAGTGTCTTAATATAAAATAATTTACCATTTTGGTATACTATGGCACATTGCTCTGGACCAAATGTCAAAATGTAAGACTTGTAGAAATTTGTCTGAATTTTTTTTGCTTAAGAATAAGTGGTACAAAGTGGCGTATTGATACTTCATTGTTCAATTCGTCTATAACAACCGAGTGAGTTGGAACAGTGATGCCACAGTGGACGTGCATTCTGGAAGGTGTGGATTCGATCATACATTTGGCCATCCTGATTTCGTTGTTTTCTGAACTCTTAACGGGCTATTTTTTTTTTGAGGATATTTTATAATTTCGTGACATTACATCACTGATAACTTGGTAAAAATAAAAAATATCTATAAAAAAAATAACGTTCGTAATGTATTTTATCGTAAATGTGAGATTTAAAATTAAAGTACTGGTTCGTATTAGTTAAAAAAAAAAATTAACACAAAGTTTGGTTTCAGCTAAAGTGTTTGTTGAAGTAACAGGAATGATAACTTTCAACTTATTTGAAATTTAATNGGTGTGGATTCGATCATACATTTGGCCATCCTGATTTCGTTGTTTTCTGAACTCTTAACGGGCTATTTTTTTTTTTGAGGATATTTTATAATTTCGTGACATTACATCACTGGTAACTTGGTAAAAATAAAAAATATCTAAAAAAAAATAACGTTCATAATGTATTTTATCGTAAATGTGAGATTTAAAATTAAAGTACTGGTTCGTATTAGTTAAAAAAAAAATTTTACACAAAGTTTGGTTTCAGCTAAAGTGTTTGTTGAAGTAACAGGAATGATAACTTTCAACTTATTTGAAATTTAATTGGTTCACCTGCAAAAGGGTTTAACTTATGGCAATCTAAGTTAATTTTATGTGTGTGAATATATATATTTATATAATATATTATATATATATAAATGGCTAGAGACCATGATTCGGAGCGGCGAAAGCTGATTGACTTGCTGACAATAAGCTACATATCTTTCTGCAGTTTTTGTTTCTTCGCAGTTACCTGTGCGCGTAGCTGTCCCCTAGTTTCGCTGGCCAATAAGAAGAATTCAGGTACTGTTGAACATTTTTGATTCGTGTTAAAACTGCCAAGCCACGCCAAAAAAAAAAAAAAACATTATACAACCATGAAGACAGCATGGAGCAGCAACGCTCTTCGAAAATTTTGGCTTAGAAATTTCTGCGACTTTCCACCCACACTAAATGAGCTTGCCCCGTGACTACTGATGGCAGATCTAGTACACAATATTTTAGCTTCGTCACTTACTGTTACTGCCACCAGAAACATGTGTTTTGCGTGAAACGTTTCACGTACAGGATGGACTTCAACACCATATACGCACACCTGCTGCGTTATTTTGATTATTTGCTGCGTGTCTTTGTGAGAAAACAATTTCTCATTTTACTGCGCCAGTCAGAATCATCGTTATACGCCAATACTGGAAGTCTGTAATTCGCGGACGGACATGCAAGACTCGTAAATGTTTGCACGTTTTGTGTACCCATCTCCCAGCAGCATAACTCTGCCGATACACCGACTGTATGCCAAATCAGGCTGACTTCACACTGCTGATAAATAAAGAAACAAAGATAAGGAAGAGAAAACTCAGCTGCTGCTGACTTATCTGACATATTTTTTGCAGAAAGGTTTCATTAGCGTGGTCAGTACCAAAAATTAACGTGTATGGAATTAGTCCTTGTTCCTTGAGAATAGGCCACCACCTTTCCCCAGGAGGGATTCTGGCATGAACCCATAAGGAAAAGAACAGTCACTTTCTCTGCACCAGGATCCAGCTCACCTATTTGTGATGCCAAAGAAATTGTGGCTGACTTAGATGGGTGGATGATTCATGGACTGGGGTGGGTTATGTAGTGGATGAGAATACTTCACGTAGTTCCTTCTGTTTTCTCTAGGAAGCTGGCTGTAGTCTTTAGGGCATCTGCTAGCATGCTATGGGGCACAGTGTGATTGCCACCTCTAGGTCCACACCACTTTCTGTACGTATTATTATTCTCCTCTGTCCCCACAAACCCTACGTAATTCTCGGAGAGTTTGGGACAAGACGCGTCAAAACAGGATTAGTGTCTGCGGCAGGAAGTCCTTGTACACTGGAGAGCATCAATACAAGCCAATAGTCATAGTAGACATCAACTGATGCCTGAATTAGTTCAAGCAGAGAAACTAATATGGAGGAAGATCCCTGTCAAATTGCTGCCAGAAACTGCATTTTAGACACTTGTTGCTGGTCTTCACCAAAGTCCATCTTGATACCCGAAGCAGTGTGATGGAATTATACAAATGTGGTGGGGAGTTAATACCTACCCTAACTAACTGGTTAATACATAGATAAAAATAAATAAATGTATAATATATTATATATAATATGTACATATAATCTATATTTAGATATAAATATTACTTGTGCATGCATATATTTGTGTTTATTATCCTATGAATTAAAGTTGGCGTGTGTGAGAAATAAAACATGCTGCTGGAGCGACANGCTGTATGCCCGTGTCTTGCCTGGAATTCTTATTGTGGTATATATATGCATGGTGGACTAACATCTCAGGAATAAAACTGGGTTTTAGTTGGCGTAATTCATAAAGAGTGAATACTATTGACACATGCTGGTTTAGAGGCCGCACATATACATACACATGTTCGCATGTCACTTTTCGTTCAGCTTAAGTCACGTAGCAGTGTGGCATGACTCTGCCGGGGAGGACGGGAGTGTTTTACCGTGGATCAGGTATATCTCTTAATGGAGCAGACACATGCGAATGCATGAAAATACAGTCATTTTGTTTGCCGAAGGTAACAGTTTTTTTAATGATTTTGTACTTGTGGTGGGTGTACCTCGACGCTAGCGTCTCATCACAGCATATAGTTTTTTCCCCTGCAAAACGTACTATATGTATATTATTTGCATGTATAAAGAGTTTTACATCCGGACACCGGGAGCTAGAAATATTGCTGCACGTGGAGTAACCGTACGTATAATGTTTCCCCGTTCCCTACATTTCCTAATGCACTCATTTTAAACTTGGGAGGAAATGTTTTTAATGATGTGCGTCTATGCCTTGGCGAGGGGTATTGCATGGGATATTCACTGAGCATATTGCATACCGTGGGGGTATAGCGAAGTGGTTTTAACTCAGTTTTTGGGGTTTTCGATCAATGCTTACTTTATAGAAAGCTGCATAACGCATATGTACACGGCACATAATTTTTTCCAACATAAACTTTCAACAAATATTTTTCTGAAGGGGGGCAGCATGTTGTTTAGAGGGTAAGGGCCACTCGGTGATTGACTTTTCGTTAATATTTACCCCGAAACACGCTCTTTGTATGCTTTTTTTCTCGTGATGTATATTTCCCGTGTGAGGTTGAACAGTATATTCGTTTTCTTGCCTTTCGATTCGAATACCTTCCTTTCGTCGAATGGGTCAGTTTTTATAAGCTGCATTCGAGCCATATATTAAATTTAATTGGTGGTGTGTTTATGTGGAGAGCCAACAGCGATGTTTTCCCCCATTCGAGCTAAACATGTGCAAATACCCTTCGAATACCTGCTGTCGTTGTGGGGGCATAGATATTTAGACTGTGATCGAATNACTGTCGTTGTGGGGGCATAGATATTTAGACTGTGATCGAATGCAGTTTAGGCCTCCACGAAACCATTGTCATTAACCAACCCAGACCCGGCCACGATTGTTGGACGTGGCGGTTGCTGGCACGATGGTGGATGCTCATCCCGAACCCTTGGTTTTGTGGGAAGTACACTTGTACCCTCCTGTGAAGGAGACTGCGCACGACGGTTTTTAGCAGGTGAAGGTCCTACAGCTACGCTGGTTTTTGCATGCTTCTGCACGTTATTGCGTCTAGTNCACGACGGTTTTTAGCAGGTGAAGGTCCTACAGCTACGCTGGTTTTTGCATGCTTCTGCACGTTATTGCGTCTAGTAAATGCCATGCCACATTTAACAATCTTACACGTCCCTCGATACGCATTACTGAAACATTCATACTGTTCGCGTCTTCGAATACGTTTGGTGAATGCAAACGAAATGTTACAGTATCGTCACGGGTACTAAGTTAACGCCTTTGCAAAATAAATAAGTGGTAAATATATAAATATAAAAAAAAACAAAGTTCTAGTATCGTCAATTATGAGGTTATATATTCCTCCAGAGACTAACAGGCCCAAACCGATACTCCAAATTTGAGCAGATTTGTAATTTCGCGGGAAATTTATGTGTATTACGTGCATGATTGATAATATCATACGACCTGAAGTAATTAAATTTCTGAACTTACCAGTCAAAATGCTAAAAGACGAGGGGTGAGAGAGCAATATGTCACGTCTGGCATCAGACGAGAAACTGTGCCGAGGATCGACATTGTTCCCTTAATTTACTTTCCCCACAACAGCACACTCTGGCGTACAGTACTGAAAACAACAGCGGTAGGGGTAAGGGATTAAGAGAGGGTGACTAATTGTTCGGACTAAAGTGGTGGGGTGAGGGGCAACAGAATAAATACTCAAACTCGATGCTAATTTATTAGCATTAAAACAAATAATGTTTTTTGTTCTGTCTTAATTAAAGTTGTTTAATGCAAAAAATTATTGATTTAATAAAGTTTGCTGGTAGGTAACCCGCTGATTGAAAAAAAAAATTTTTTAATTGGAATGAACAATTACAGATTCTCCTATGTCTATAAGTATTAGTGACGACAGATCGCCTGGTGGTTCAATCGATAGAGTGGGTGGCTGCTGACAGCTCGCCTGGCGGCGAAATCGAGAAATTACTGCTACGTATGTGTGTAAAATAGAATTCAATATGTAGTGCGCCGATAGCACCACCTATACTTTGAAAACATAAACAAATATCGCTTCTGCCTGGTGGCTAAATGGATAGCTCGCCTAGTGACGATATCGGTAATTAATACACTATCGTCACGTAGGTGTTGAAAATAAAAATATATTAAATCCAAGATGGCCACCTCCAGCAATGTATAAACAAATGATGAACAGAAATCCACCAGATGGCTGCATACGACGGAATGAGCAATTATGAGGGGGTGGAGGACGTGGGGTAATCGAGCAATTAAATATATTGGAAGGGNTTTTTATATTTTTTTACTTTTTATCATGATTTTTATTTTTTGGGTTTCAGGGTCAAAGGTCACTGAAGTTAAGGTCAAAGGTCAAATGTCACCAGGGTCATGGTCAAAGTTCAAATGTTACCAGGATCAAGGTCAAAGGTCAAATGTCACCAGGGTCAAGGTCAAAGGTCAAGGCCACCTGGATCCATTATGGCTGCCGGCCGACCGGAATGACAGCACGAACAGCTCCGGCGTTCCGGTCTCAGGTCCAGATATGCAAAATTCCCATAATGCCTCTACTTACGTCAGGAAATGTAGTTAAAATATAATAATCCACAATTGAAATAAAATGTAATCCTTTTAGATACTACATGTAATATTATATCAAAGTTACTTTCACCAGTTATTATTTTTATATTGTATATTAAATCTGAATTTAGCCTGTTGCTATATTCAAGTAGAATTTTCAAGGCCAAATTGTGTCAATGTCTCTAATAATGTATAAATGGAAATTATCAGTTATTCATTGTCCGAGTAAGAGTATTGTAACACTGAAATGNAGTTATTCATTGTCCGAGTAAGAGTATTGTAACACTGAAATGAGAATCGCGAAAAATGTTTTAAAAAATGTAATTTTTGAAAGATGCTTGCATCATAGCCATTGCAGATAGTTGCTGGATGTAGCGTTCCCGTTTATGCCTACCACAGTGGCTTAGCTAGTAGCTCTTTTTTGCGCCCGGGGCGCAGAAACCGTCGTTCTCCTTCCCCTCTTCAATAAATAGTCTCTCTCCAGCTCTGTTGACAGTTAATGATGGAAACGTGCACCGCTGGGTTAATTTTTGGCTGCATGAACTTTTGCTCAAAGTCAACACTAAAGAGTTAGTATGTCATGTGATAGATAGGTCTTTATTTTGGCTTGTTATTTGCGTAATTTGAAGAAATTGGCTGAATTATCTTGAAAGAATAATTTAAATTTTGCCATGCGAAAACCAATTTTTACTGTTAAAATTGCTTCTTTGGTAAATTATATGTGCGAACAAAATGCAATAAAAGCAGAATGGAGGATTTTGAAGCTGAAGCTGATGTTAAAGTTAATATTTGTAATATTTTTTAACTCGCAATTTTATTCTGCATTCTGGCTATGGTGCGCCCTGGGCGGATGCCTGTTTGCTTCGCCATATTTATGCCACCAATACCATCCTCGTAGGTTTATTTCTGTTAATTAAGCTTTTTCTTTATTGTTCCCTTGTGAAGCATTGCTAAATTTCATCTGCGAATTCTGTATGTAACTTACATGTCTGTTTAACACGGCTAATCTTGCCTGGTTTGTATGCTATTTTATACGTTTTAAATTTATACGTGTGCCAGTTTTAATGTCACTTTCTGGTTTTCCGTGACACATAACCAGAGCTCTGTTATGGCACATCTACGATAAAGTGTTCATGAAGTGAAGTAGGCCTGTAGGCTTGGTCTATAACTGGCCGTCATCGAAGTAATACTTCCATTGTTTTATGTTTCTCGGGATTGTCCTTATTTTTTTTAAACACAAACTACTTGTAATACAGAACTGGGAGTGTTTACACTGGGTATCAATACCGCTGGTTGGCAATGCAAATATTAAGTAATTCATATCCTATGCCAGGGGTGCCCACAGGGGGATCTAATGACTCAGACAGCGTCATATAAATTTAGGGGANGTGTTCAGGAGGGTGGGGGGTGGTTGTGTTCAAACAGTTCATTGTGTGAGTAAAATAAGACGTGCTAACATGATTAGATGAACAGGGACGTTTTTGTTTTTGCTGCAGAAAGGGCGGAAGGGAGCAATGCGATCACTCTCAACCTTAGAAAAAAGCAGACTTCTGTAATTTTGCATGCTGGAGCCTCCTCACAACGCCCTACCCTTCTTTTTGCTTTCTCCTTTTCGAACCTTTGCTGTTACAATTGTCAGGACTTTCGACTTTCACCAAGACTGGCAAAATTGTTTAATATGAGGGGGCGGGAAGGGGGGGGAGGGAGTAGGTTAACCGGAAACAAATTAACTTGCCATATTTCAAAATACTTTATATAGCATTTTAATTCTCACCCCTCTGTGACTACGGATTTGCGCTGACCTCAACTTAATTGCTGGTATTTGCAGGCTGTTTCTCTAACGCAGTAACTCGCTACTCTACTTCGCTGACCTGAATGGTATATCGCTCGTTAATCAATTCTAACTCATTTCGCTTTTACAGTATCTTCGCTCAACTGAGATGTTGCACTTTCTAGCCTTGCGTTTAGTATTATTTTTATTTCATTTCGCAATCGCAATGTGTGGTGACGTTCTGTTTCAGAAAGTGCATCTGCATGCTGAAATGTGCCTGCAGAGCCTGCTGTTTTTTTTGCCGATCTATTTGTTAGCTGATTTTCTACTCTCTCTACCTGCCCAGTCTGCAAGCTCTGCAGTAGTGTAAGGTTAGCTATGAGCTGGTCCCATAACGTCTCGGATTGTTGTGTAGTAATAGCTGCTAGCTGCTGATGCAGTGTAGCCTGGCTTGTGTCTGTAGCGGTGCTGGTTGTATTCGATGTTACATTTTGTGGCTCAGCCTGTAGTTGATTCACTGTGCTGTCAGCAGATGCAATTTGTGGCTCAGCCTGTAGTTGAGTCACGGTGCTGTCAGCAGATGCAATTTGTGGCTCAGCCTGTAGTTGAGTCACTGTGCTGTCAGCAGATGCATTTTCAGCCATGGTGCCAAGAATAGTATAATCTAGACACTTTTAATTTACTTGTGTAATAAACCTTAAATTATAGTGTGTTCTAGTTTTACAGCTCATAAATAAAGCGCGAGCTCTGTTTTGCACCTTTGAACTTATGTTCTGGGTAGCCGCCAAAAATTTTGTTGTGTAAATTTTTATATGGACTGAGGCGTGAACATAAATCTATATATTGGTCGCTCAGAAAAATTGTGAAATAAAATGTTTGTGATTTATGAATACATAGAGAATATTGAAATTTAACCTAAAATACTATACATTAATGTAGATAAACCTACAAATACATATTATCATAAAACATTATCATACGTGGACAATAAATTACTGACATGAAATCTAAGTACAGTTAAGACCAGCATCAGCAAGATATTTAAAATAAGGCAAAGCCTTTTTTTTTATTATAATATTAATTTATCATAAAAAATTACGATACGTTGTCAACATTTTTTAATGAAACATATTACATAGAACAAGATTATATTTGTAAAATGTCCTCAGGGTCTTTTTGTGAGCAAATCAATTACGAATATGCGCCGTGAAAATATATGCCTTAAAATGGTGTCAGTTAACCGGTAATATCTGTAGAATTTCCACACTGCTTTGTCTGCTGGACATCAGTACCAAGAAAATAGCAACACGATTAGTTGGTAACTGGGTATTTCTGACAAACCATGACCACAATCGAAAATACATAATCCATCAGAATCAAACATTATATCTTACTTTTTCATAAAGGTTAAATTGTTAACTTAACTTCCATGTAATTTTCTTGTAGTCATAAAAATAAACAAAATACAGACATGTATTTCTTAAAATAAAATTTTCTTGCCTAGATAACATAAAACAGAGATTCCATACGGTTCATTATCACNCAGACATGTATTTCTTAAAATAAAATTTTCTTGCCTAGATAACATAAAACAGAGATTCCATACGGTTCATTATCACAGAAGTCAAATTAGTAGATACTTAAATATGGTAACACAGGAAAAAAAAACAAGTATAGCTTCATCACTACTTTTTTAACACCAAAATCAAAGAATTTCCGTAGCATAATCCACAACTTAAGATTGAACATGGGTAAAACGAACTTAAGGATTTAATTACTAAAATTAATTTGTGGAGCTCCCAGAATAAAATAAAGTAAATAATGCTAAACTATCATGTTTAGATTTCTACACGTTGCAGCATACAATTATATTTCAACCAGGGCTTTCAAAAGTGCACAGTTTACCGTAAACAGCCTATAGTCATCACCGACACTGCGATGATAATCAGTGTTGTTTGTGCCTCACGTGAGTTTCGAACCGTTGCCAACTGTGTATTTTCGTCCGGAACTTCAGAGATGAAGTCCTTCGAGGGAGCTTTCCTGAGACGCGTTATCATCACGACAACAAAGGGCAGAGGTACACAGTACAAAATGTTTTAGTATACTTCTTAAGCTGTGCGAAATTTACCACGTATCAAGCTGCAGATATGGAAATTCTAATACAGAAAATTGCGAAATTTATTACGCACATGGCACTTTCCTTAAAAAAAAATGTTGGGAAGTTAACATAGATGCATGGTAAATAGCTTTACAATTTGTGCTTTCTCAGTCCACGTAAACAATGGCATGTTAAATGTCATTAATTTCTTAGAGCGAAGCATGGATCTGCTTAAGAGGGAGTACATCATAAGTAAACCCTAAACACATCGTTAAAAATATATATAGTTTTTTTAAAATCTGTATTTACCTTTAATTAAAACATTCAATTAACCTATAAACTAAATTAATTTTATTAATAAATTTGAAAGAGTAATTAAAAAATTTTGCGTGAATTTGAAAAATGATATTTACAGCCTTATTTTAAAAATCAAAAAATGTAACTGTGGTGGTAAATTACAAAAAAAAGCTTATTTACAACGTGAATTTTAAAACTAAAATAAAATTATTGGGGAACTCTTTCTGAATAATTCAAAAATTATATTTACAACCTAAATTTTAAAAAAAAGTATTAGTGCAGCCCCTTTGATTAATTTAGAAATTTAATTTACAACCTCAATTTAAAATTTTAAATTGGGTTACCCCTTTGATTATTTTAATTGAGCGGTTTATACTGATACGACACTGAAATGTTCTCAATTCAAATTTTTTAATACAGTACATTTTTTAAGTTTACGAAATTACGCCAAAGGGACCGCACCACTATCGTGCGCACTCGGTTTAATGACATTTTGCGTACGAACTATTTCATTCTAGGCATTACCAACACACTTATTTTCTCGTTGTAATTTTGTAAAGTTATTGAAGCTCTGTTTGCATGAGGCGGAGGAATATACCAAAAGTATAACTTTAGTAGGGCTTCAGAAAATGAGGAAGTAACAGTGAATGGACTATGTATGGACATTTATGGGGTTTAGGTCAGGCGATTTGGCAGTTCATGAAATTGGTTTGGCGTGCATACCCCGTCTGCCTTAGGAATGCCCGCTTTAATTTTTTTTGGAGGGGGAAGTAATTCCTAAATAAACCATGTATCACAAGCGTTTTATGCTTCTGTTAACATAAAAGTAATTTATTTTTAGTTAAATAGAACTTTTACTTATANCATGTATCACAAGCGTTTTATGCTTCTGTTAACATAAAAGTAATTTATTTTTAGTTAAATAGAACTTTTACTTATATTTTATGGATAAGTTATAATATTTATTTTAAAGTAATACGAATACAAAAAGGGATGAAACAATTTAACCAATATCTTAATTGAAGAAGGTTTTTGTATCATCTTAGGTAAAATGTTCCGTTATTTACCATTTCTATACTACTGAAATCTAATATATAAAACCTAAAAAAAATGACAATGTGGTAGTAGATAATATTTTTCGCTAACTTTGTGAGGAAATATTTTTTCAGCGTGATACACTACTGTCGTGCTATTTCTCACGTCGTAAATTTGCACGTTTTAGAGCGGCTTAAGATATCGCTTTAAATTAATTATCACTTTGTCAAAATATTTTCATGCGAAGTAGGCCGAAATTTTTATTTAGAATTGCCGCCTCTTATTTTTTTTCTACGTAGGTTTTCCGAAGCCTTTAAACTTCGATTAGCGTGTACAGAGTTAATTTATCTACCACTACATCTTAACGGCTCGTCAGCGGCACCTGGTCGTAAAAGACGGGAACTTTCTGCTACGAGAGGAAAGAAGTGGCCAAAGCCTGGACAAGCGCAATCCTGGTGGCTGGACCGGGAATCAAACACAGGCCCTCCCAAATTCGAGTCCAATCTAGCACCACTGCACTCGGTATCACGACAGCAGAATTAGTGCACGTANACACAGGCCCTCCCAAATTCGAGTCCAATCTAGCACCACTGCACTCGGTATCACGACAGCAGAATTAGTGCACGTACTTCAAGGTTGGCAAACGCCTAATATAGTTTACTTCCCTCCACATACACATAATGTTTTTTAAAAATAAGACGGGTGCTGCTTACAGGATGTGCAGTGCGTAATATATGACGTAAAAAACATTAACAAACANACACAGGCCCTCCCAAATTCGAGTCCAATCTAGCACCACTGCACTCGGTATCACGACAGCAGAATTAGTGCACGTGCTTCAAGGTTGGCAAACGCCTAATATAGTTTACTTCCCTCCACATAACTTATACATAATGTTTTTTTAAAAATAAGACGGGTGCTGCTTACAGGATGTGCAGTGCGTAATATATGACGTAAAAAACATTAACAAACATATATATCCAATTCAGCTTCCTCTCTGCGTTATCGCTAACCCGCCACCACTGCCTTATTTTCCACACAGGTAATATTCTCGCACTGGCGAACACATTCTTCTGGGTTAAAACATATTGAAATTTTCTCACATGCTCAAAACTTTCTTCGCTGCATTCTAAATTTGAATCAGTGATTTCAATAATTATAATTATTATATTTTTAATCTAATGAGCTGTTATCTACGGACGAATCTCAGTGGAATGCACTGGGGATTTACGGTCAGGCCAGAGCAATTCATTANTCCTCTCTGCGTTATCGCTAACCCGCCACCACTGCCTTATTTTCCACACAGGTAATATTCTCGCACTGGCGAACATATTCTTCTGGGTTAAAACATATTGAAATTTTCTCCCATGCTCAAAACTTTCTTCGCTGCATTCTAAATTTGAATCAGTGATTTCAATAATTATAATTATTATATTTTTAACCTAATGAGCTGTTATCTACGGACGAATCTCAGTGGAATGCACTGGGGATTTACGGTCAGGCCAGAGCAATTCATTANCTAATGAGCTGTTATCTACGGACGAATCTCAGTGGAATGCACTGGGGATTTACGGTCAGGCCAGAGCAATTCATTAGGAATCAGTATATAAATAATTGTTTAATCAGTGAGTACCAGCAACTAAAACTATAAGTAGGATTTTACTAATTCAAGTGGAGCAGTTTCGACAGACCTGCAGTCGAATTTTTGATTTGCAACAGTTTTTTTTTNTAGGATTTTACTAATTCAAGTGGAGCAGTTTCGACAGACCTGCAGTCGAATTTTTGATTTGCAACAGTTTTTTTTAACTGTTTCGATTTAGAGTGCGTAGTTTCGAATAACACGCGCAGGTGTGAAGGTTACAGTGTAAAAAANTTTTTTTTAACTGTTTCGATTTAGAGTGCGTAGTTTCGAATAACACGCGCAGGTGTGAAGGTTACAGTGTAAAAAATATCAGCGTAGGCGTGAGTGACCCAGCCTGTCACACAGACAGCTTGATAGAAAGACTTTCAACTAAACGACTCGTTCTAGTGATGGTGAGATTTCTGCGTTGCGGAGTGGTGACGAAGCAATGCAAGCAAACAGCCCAGGGGAAGTTTGATGAGAATCAGTTGGTCAAAGTGCACGAGTACTAGTCATCAGGCCGACGCGAGATTATCTCGACTGCAGACTTAAACGCCAGTAGAATATTCATGAGATAACTCCGAGCTGCGAGCAAACAATTGCCAAACAATGGTTTGGGGGAAAATGGGCAGTGTGGTACTGACGAAACAGACCGTAAATATTCTGTTATGAGCCTGCCCGAGAAACCGCGTTGAAAATAACGTAAAAGGAGGGAGTTGATATTTTAATATGTTCAAACTGCGGAGATAAGTTCCCGTCTCGTATCAAATATATTTTGTACAAATCGACGATTGTCTACAAACTTTCTCTTTATTATGGCAAAATGTAATTGCACTTGATGTTTTNTATATTTTGTACAAATCGACGATTGTCTACAAACTTTCTCTTTATTATGGCAAAATGTAATTGCACTTGATGTTTTAAATGCTTTTTATTCTCTTTTTTCTTTTTTATTATTATTCTTTGTTACTTGTATATATTATTTGTGTCTTTTGCAAACCCCCAGAATGTTGTGTACTATTTCCCTTTATGAACAGTGCTGTTCATTGAAAACTGCATTAAATAAGTAAGCCCGGTCCCTTCTGCATCTGGTCAAGAATCAGATATGTCTAGAGAGTAACGGACGCAATATATGCTGTAAACCTCGTCATTAATATTTAAAGTCACTGTTAAAAAAGTTGGCTGAAGCCGTAAAGTATACGAGGTATTCGGNTGTAAACCTCGTCATTAATATTTAAAGTCACTGTTAAAAAAGTTGGCTGAAGCCGTAAAGTATACGAGGTATTCGGAGGCTATGAATACTAAAATAAGAGACTGTTTTAAGATGGAAACTTTTTCCGAAAAACATTACATTTTCCCGGAAGAAAATTAACAACATTGAATTGTTTATGATCTTCGATTTACTTATTAAAATACTGACTAACCGGACTGCAATTAAAATTACTGATTTAACATTTGCCTACCACCCCATTTAACAAACTATGTTGTGAACGAAATGCTTATGAATGAAACCATCAGACTCGGTCGAAACATTCAACGTTTTACTTTGACATATTTCAACTTTGTAAATTACTACAAATCTTTAAGTTTGTATAAAAAGTAAATTGTCATTCTTCTGCATACACTTTCCACTAAAATTTCAAGCATTTTACTGAAGTCTCCCAATATTAAGTATCATTAAATTGGGTTACAAAAGAGCATACTTCATCAGATCTATGATTTATATAACAAAATAAAAACGTTTTTAATATCGAAAACATTCAAACAGAAAAGTATTGTTTCCTACTTTAAACATCTAATACATTTAGTATTTTGGTATGTATGGTAAATCAAAGCATTTAGGATCAAAGATAAGTACAACTTCAACGCTAATTTTGTTTACATTCAAATTTCTCATCCAAATTAAACTCAACTTTTACAGGCTAAACGATGAAGTAGTAGTTTTAGTGACCGTGACTATATTCAAGTTTTTATGAACATTTTTTCAATGGTACAGATGTTTAACTGTGTTCCACGGAGATGCTACAGAAATGGAAGTTGAATNTTTTTATGAACATTTTTTCAATGGTACAGATGTTTAACTGTGTTCCACGGAGATGCTACAGAAATGGAAGTTGAATATGTTTTATGTGGTTCGCGCGTGTGAATACACAAGAGGCAAACCCAGAGAAGTTTTTGAGTCCCGCCCTGGCAAGACTCGAATATTTCTCAGCACTGAGTCTATTTCACCTGGTGGTTCTCAGTCCACTGCAATAGGAAGCACATTCGTGTTTTAGCCCATTCGCGGTTACTTCAAACTTTTCTCAAGTCCTGCTTTAGTTCTAACATCCAGGATATTCCTCCGCCTCATGCAAACAAAGTTTAACCAATTCTAGAAAATTACGCCAAAGGGAAAACGCACCGCATTCGTGCGCACTCACTTTAATAATATTTTGCAATAGAACTATTTCTTACTAGTCATTGCCAACACACCTATTTTCTTGCTGTTTTTATTCATATTAGTTATAAATGAAATATTATAAATAAAATATAGGTAAAATTTGAATTTAACAAAAAATAAGAGACTTCTATGNAAACTTTTCTCAAGTCCTGCTTTAGTTCTAACATCCAGGATATTCCTCCGCCTCATGCAAACAAAGTTTAACCAATTCTAGAAAATTACGCCAAAGGGAAAACGCACCGCATTCGTGTGCACTCACTTTAATAATATTTTGCAATAGAACTATTTCTTACTAGTCATTGCCAACACACCTTTTTTCTTGCTGTTTTTATTCATATTAGTTATAAATGAAATATTATAAATAAAATATAGGTAAAATTTGAATTTAACAAAAAATAAGAGACTTCTATGTAAACGGAAGTAGAAAACGCANGTGTAAACGGAAGGAGAAAACGCATGTGATATATGACATGTTTAGGAAACAGTCTAACTTCATACATGGGGTGGGTGCTCCAAGATTTGATTCATAAAAGTGTGAAGAAACCGTGAATAGACAGCAGCACTCTGTGTGTAACCCTACGNATGTAAACGGAAGTAGAAAACGCATGTGATATATGACATGTAGGAAACAGTCTAACTTCATACATGGGCTGGGTGCTCCAAGATTTGATTCATAAAAGTGTGAAGAAACCGTGAATAGACAGCAGCACTCTGTGTGTAACCCTACGACGTGAGCGCCAAACAAACTTCTACATTACTTGTTTTGCAATGCACATCATACTATGCGAGCCACCACTAATTACACTATTTTACCCCAGAGTACACATGGTAAAAAATAACGCACGTTCACTAACTATCCTTAAAGATAGATCAGACTGTGCAATTGTGTTGAAAATGTGCCACGTAAACGTAATTAAATAACACGTTGTATCCAAATTAATACAGGTATCAATACGGAAAAAAATATTAGGATTTAACTTTACAGTATATCACATTTAACCTCATATTTTTAGCCTATATATTTTTTTATGGTTGCTAACACAACTTTACAGCATATCACATTTAACCTCATATTTTAGCCTGTATATATATATATTTATTTATTTATTTCATTTTTTTTTATAGTTTCTAACACATTTTTTTAAACTTAGAATTAATTTTCCAGTCAAGCTAAAATATCCCAACGGTTTGCCGAATTGCTGATCATGAACAGTTTAATAAAAATTACTGAAAGTAAAAGCGGGAAATGATTATAATTTCATTCATGTCAGTCGAGCGAGAGTTAAGGGGCCGGCCTACCTGGCCCTTGGACTCCGTTGCAGTGTGTTTAAATTATGAAATCCGTGCCCAAATGTGCTGATCCACGTAAAGAACACACGCACTTCAGACGATACCCGACGATCACTTCCAAGACGTCGCGCCCCTTACAAACGCTATTACAGAGCACTCCAACAAAACTAGAAACGGCTTTTTCCAAGTGCTGCGTCTGAAAACGCTCGGGCCAGATGCGTTCAAATGTACTCGACGGACATACACTGGAACTTGCTGCAGACTTCTCACTGCTCAAACGACAGGGTCGTCGCTTAGTCCCATAGGTACAGTCAGCACAACGAACATACTGCACGCCAGTTCGGAGCCCTGCGCGTGACGACGATGACGTCATTGATGCGCATGGCACTGCCGTTCTTATCGTTCCCGCGCTTCTCGGCCTCACACGCGGAAAACATCTCAACTGCCCCGGTGTTATGGTGTGATCAGGCCTTAGCTGAACGGCTTGCCTGATCACACCTTCAAACATTAAACCTGGAAACGAGCGGGATTGCAACGTCACCATTCGGTCGTCGATCCTTGCGAAAGAAGACAGTTGCAGAAATCCCCTCCACCGGTCACTGAGAGGGGCCGCAGTACCACGCGCTTGATATAGGCCGGCGTAACACCCGGAAAGAGCGTCTTTCGTCTTTAGTCCTTTGGTCAACCCGACCAGCGAAGCAGACCAGGAAGATGGGTGTGTCCGGCCGGCGTTAACAGTCTCGCAGAATCAGCCTCCGGCTGCAACAAGGTGATGACTTTCCAGTTAGGTTTTAATTAAAATGGCGTCAATTAAATGTAAATAATAATCACTGGTATTCAATTTAAAGCTCTCCCGATCAATAGTAATTTAAATAGCTACTGTATAATTCTAATGTTAATAAAACTCATCTTAAACTGTTGTGCTCTACCGAATCATGAGTCATTATTTGAGTTACGCCCCCAGCCCCCAGCATACTCTCACATTGACATACTACATTGTTATTANCATTATTTGAGTTACGCCCCCAGCCCCCAGCATACTCTCACATTGACATACTACATTGTTATTAGTAGCACGCATACCTTAACACGCACATACAGACCCATAGATGCACTCTAAAAAATTTTCCTCGTAAACTTCCTAAACTGAATTGGAAGTTTTTTTTNCGCACATACAGACCCATAGATGCACTCTAAAAAATTTTCCTCGTAAACTTCCTAAACTGAATTGGAAGTTTTTTTAACCCATATATCGTATTTAAATAATACCACACATCTGGCTACCAATATGGAATGTTTAGCGACGCTACANTTTTTTTAACCCATATATCGTATTTAAATAATACCACACATCTGGCTACCAATATGGAATGTTTAGCGACGCTACAATACAAAGGTGGGAGGTTTCCTAAGCATTTTGCTGTTTCCTGAGCAAATGTAGGAACACTAGCATGAATGTATGCGAAATGGCTTTAACTTTCGCGATTTTTCACTCTGTGTATGCACTCATATAGTAAATTTGCGAATAATTTCTTCGAGTGTAGAAATGTCATCTTGAATCCCCTTCTTCCAAAGGAACGTAAGCAATAAAATAGCGCATGTGCTTACGTAAAACTGAGGGCGACAGAAATATCGCAGAAGTAAGCTATCCACGACTGCTTGGGAACACAGCTATTTATGAAACACCTAGAGATTAAATAATCTAAATAAGCCAGTTGTGGACGTTTATGGTAACNTTGGGAACACAGCTATTTATGAAACACCTAGAGATTAAATAATCTAAATAAGCCAGTTGTGGACGTTTATGGTAACCTGCCTTGCAAAACAAGGGAAAGCAACGATCATTATTAGCGTGTTTACAATAAAAAACCTTCACATATTCCGTGGACTATTTTAATTGAATCTGTAACTTAAAAGGTGTTCAATTGTTCAAAATTGTTTTCTATAATTTAAAAATATTAGATATGTTTGTGATATGGTATCAAACATCATCATCACTAAAGTACAAAAATTAAAAAAAAAGGAGTTAATTCACAAAATTAAACTAACAGACTTTAAGGGTTTATAAATGGATATATTTCGCTAAACATTTAAGGAGGTAGGTTGGAATATATCCTTATCTATTAAAGTAAAATTTTCAGGAAACCCAAAAAAATTGAAATTAATATAATTTATCTTTTATTGCGTAATTTAACCTGGTATGAATATATACTACCGATATTTTTCGATTCTATAAATTTGGCAAATAATATTGACAGTGGCGCATTCTGCGTCCCTATATTTTATTCGTCAGAACACACGCTCTGGCGAAGCTCGCCGGCGGACGACCGCAATAAGGATTAAGGGTTTTGTGGACGTGCCGGAAGAGGGACGCCAGGAGCCTCGCAGCTGCAAAGGCACGCTACCAAAGGTTTCTGCATGTGCAACTGTTCCTGCACGTGCAGACGACATCCGGAGACAACGGAAGGCACCAAGGCGCGGACACAGCTGC
>NQII01000170.1:290198-384232 GCA_002778355.1 Clitarchus hookeri
TGTGTCCGAAGAGAATGTGCAACGGATTCAACAAGCGTTCGTTCGCAGTCCGAGAAAATCAACTCGACAAGCTAGCCGGGAAATGCAAATCCCTCAATCGATGGTATGGACAGTGTTGCGAAAGCGATTGCTGTACAAACCATACAGGTTACCGCTTGTACAGGCTCTTACCGAAAGGGATAAAGAACTGAGACGTGATTTCTGCGCGTTCGTTCTTGCCCAGAACGAGGTAAACGATGCCTTCATGACTAAACTGTTCTTTAGCGATGAAGCGACGTTCCATACAAATGGTAAGGTGAACCGGCACAACGTGCGGATATGGGATCGTGAGCCTCCACATGACACCACCGAACACGAGCGCGCTTCGCCCAAAGTGACCATGTTTAGCGCGTTATCCAAAGACACTGTTTTCGGCCCTTTANAAGTGACCATGTTTAGCGCGTTATCCAAAGACACTGTTTTCGGCCCTTTATTTTTTCACGATCCCACTGTTACTGGAATCCCTTATTTGTACATGCGTACAGAGTGGTTGTTTCCTCAGTTAGAAAAGGCAGTGGGGGACTTAATTTTCCAGCAGGATGGTGCGCCACCCATTGGCATCTAGCTGTTCGCTGATACCTGAACGAGACGTTGCTGCAACGCTGGATTGGTCGAGGAGCATTTGGTGACCAGGCTCTTCATCACTAGCCCCCAAGAAGCCCGGAACTTACCCCACGCGATTTTTTTCTATGGAGGTATGTAATGGATCAAGTGTTTCGTCGACCATTGCCGGCTAACATTGACGGCCTCAAAACGAGAATTACGGACGCCATCCAAACCGTAACACCGGACATGCTGACAAGAGTGTGGAACGAGTTTTATTATCGCGTAGATGTCGTTCGGGCCGTTCATGGAGGTCACATGGAACATTTATGAAGATATCGTAAACAAACTTCACAGTTCCTCGGTTCATTTGATTGGTCAACCAAGGTTGTAGGTTGTTTGGTCTTGATATTATAGACCTTCAAAGTTGGGGTATTCTTTTATACTCACCCGCTATAGTAGTGAATGGTAGCTGGGTATTTTACTCAAATTTAATGTGTCTAGGTAACGTTGGCTGTTCCTTCCGAAACCAAGCCAACATTTCGTAGTTTACATGGCTAAAAGAATGGGTGAATTCTGCACTGGACCACATTAAGCAAGGAGCGCCGCAATATGAAATTTAAAAAAAAAGTTTTGAAATTAGTTGTTAATTGCATTGCAAGGATGTTCACAGAGAACTGATTACTTTCAAAATCATTGCTTAGAGTATATTTTTGTGAACATTTTGTATTATTTTACATCAGTTAACCAAGACCGTGTCTCAGCTCGATTAGAGCTCTCTTCAGAGAGCTCTAGGGGCCACGGTGGCAGAGCGGTTAGACTGCTTGCCTTTCACCAGGGCGAACCGGGTTCAATCCCCGGCCGGGTTACTCGGGATTTTCGCTAGTGGGAATCGTGCTGGACGATGCTGCTGGTCGGCGAATTTTCTCGGGGGTCTCCCGTTTCCCCCGCCCTTTCATTCCGGCGCTGCTCCATATTCACCTCACGTCACCCTCATCGGCTCTCAGGACGCCGATGCTAAGAGCCACCCAAATCTCTTCACTCATTCACTCATTCAGAGAGCTCTCTTAGCATTAAGGTCAGAGGTCAGAGGGCTGGATCTTTCGTATGTCCTCGTTCTCTCGATTTGGGATATAATTTCTTTATGATAAACAAAAAGGCATACAACTAAACCACGTGAACATAGTAAGTTGCGAACACATGCGTGGACATTTAAAATGATAGTAATTTAACTACCCTGTGCCTTGTTTAAGATTTAAATTTAAATTAAAACCCTTTTTTACAGCTAAAATCAATGTATGGCAAAATGTTGTTANGTGCCTTGTTTAAGATTTAAATTTAAATTAAAACCCTTTTTTACAGCTAAAATCAATGTATGGCAAAATGTTGTTAGTAAGTGCAATACATTTTTTTATGGCCAAAACTGCTACACATCATCACAATCTAAAAAAAAAAAAATTTTAAGTATGTGCTGTCATTAAAACATGTTGCCTTAACAAAATGTAACCTGTCAGCTGGTTGGAATTACCTCAACTTGCAGCTGTAAAAGAACATGATGGATGTCAGGGAGCAGGAGAAAGCTTAGCGAGTATACAATTTTAGGCTCTCTCTCTCTCTTTCTTGGTATCTCCAAAAAATCCAGAGAGCGCACTAGGTGACGTCATCCGCAATAGCAAGAGTACGGGAGAGCGCTCTCTGAGTGAATTGAGAACCAACTCTTATTGCCGTGGACTTTATTCGTGCGCTGATCAAGCGTATCTGTAAAATTGTAAGGTTCGCGAATTTGCTACTAATACGCCAAGTCGTAATCCTACATTCATATAACAGTGAGTGATTTAAATGAGATAAATTCAGTGTCGATAAATTTAAATTTCAAATTATAAAAACGAACTAAAGATATGAAATCAAATATTAAATACTTTGCTGCCAAATGTATGGGCAGCAATCCAGCCAACCTGTCTCTCAGTGTACATGCAATAATGTCTAGCGAAATTTTTACAAGTTGATTTCGAAAGTGCTGAATTAATCGCGAACCATTGAAACTATTTGGTCGTCTCAGGACGGGAGATGGTGCGTTTTAGTGTCAAAATGCAGCAGTAGGCATGCCTGCATTGTTACCAGGCCTAGTGTAAAAGGACGTTATAGAAACCTTGCATAAGCAATATATTATTATCTGTAATAAATATGCCAACCTGTTGGTAGTCACCAATTTAATACTGTTAATGTATTAGCGTTTGTTTTTTTAATTTTGTTTTATACTTGTATTTTGCGTATTTGCTAGTACGTTTGATATCCGCCAGGTCGCGGGTGTATCGCGAGGTTTGTCGGACGTTAGGCCAGGTTGCGGGGGAGTTGTCGGTGTTATAGCTCTTGCTCCGGTGGTTGAAGAGAGAACAGCTGCTCGTTACGGACGGCAGCTTGGCCGCTCGTTCGTTTTCGCTTTCGCGAAACGACTTGAGTTAGTGTAAGTCTGATGGGAAGTAAATGTTATGTACGCGGTGCCCCGCACCCAGCAATACGGGTTGTTTTGCAGGAGGCACATTCACGATAGGATGTGGCAACAAGAGAACTACGTGAGAAGGACGTTAGATTGATATTGCAACCAGGGCGTAGTAACAACGTTTCGCATCGTGTCGGACGAGTTGTTTGGAACTTCGTTCGCGTTGCAGCTGACATCGCCCTGAGTAGGGTGGGTAGCTGGTTCGCACTTCTGTGAACGTAGCAGCGGGACACTGCCCCGTCGAGTTGCTCGAGTTCACCGCTGTAGGCGCTGCGATCGCCATGCGGGGAACTGCCCACAGCCACCGGACTTGCAGGTACCGTAAGCACGCGTTAACTATATGTGCCAACATAAGGGGCACGTTTTGTGGACGTAAACTGATCAATTTCCGTTTTGATAATTATGAAAATATGTGGCAATAACTTAACGTTTAGCTGTGAAGAGTGCCTTACGTCCTCAACCTACCTGGCCAATGTGCATACTTATTAGTATGCGTATTTGTAATGCTTTAATGATCCGTGGGATTTTAGATTCAGTCAATATTGCATTTTGTTTGTTTCGGCCAGTACAGTAAACCTGCCTTTTGAAAATTATGTAGTATTTGTTTTCAAAGTAGTTACTGCCTTAATGCTTAAAAGAGGGGGGGGGGTATATATTGCTCAATTCCTTCAACCGGAACACTCCTGGCTATAAGAATCGTGGGGGTAATTATGGTTATAAATTTATAAATGCCTTACACGATTGAGGTAGATTTTGACCCCCCCCCCCTTTTTTTTTCACACTCTCTCTCGATTGGCAAAGACGGGTGGTTTCACTTTCTACAAATACAAACTAAAGTCCATTCATGATAACTTGACACTTTTTGAACTAATTCTTTAAAAAAAATCACGACATGTATGGCACGTTTGGTTGTATCCTAGACAAATCGTACATCGCAAGTGTTTTATACTTCCGTTAACATCAACGTAAGCAGTATAGCGTAGAACGTTCTGGCATAGGATTCGTGATCCGCAGCCAAAGCCGGGGATCGACATCTTATGTAAAATATCATTACAGTTTTTTTTTCTTTTACTAATGTTTTTTTCCTACCATATTTACATTTTCAGGAATGGAATGTTGGAAACACTTTTCACTGTTATGTGTTAAAGTACTAATTTTTGATTAGCTGCCAAAAGCACAAATACAATGCATTGGCTTCTACTTGGTGTTATCTTCCAGACTTTCTTACATTTTGTTTGCATGTGGCAGAAGAATACATAGTGAGCAGCCCAAAAATGGAACTTAACCAAATCTTAAAATAAGATGGTAGTAGCCCCGAACAAGCTATACGGGTGCCGGTTCGCCTTATTTAGCAAGGCACGCTGTGGTGTAAAAGTGTGACAGCCCCAGTTGGTGGTGTTCGAAGTGACCAACTTACCAACTTCTATGAGGTCGAGGTCGTCTTCCCTGGCACGTGGAGCGCACTCGGTGGTGAAGCAGGAGCCGCTGGGGTTGCCGTGCAGGCAGTAAAGCACCTTAACAGACGAGGAAGACGCCGCTGCGTTCTTGTCGATGCCGTCCATGCTGCCATAGCAGTTGCTCCTCTGGCCGCCTCTGCGCACAAGCACACAGGGCGAGCGTTGAAACTCAGCAGTACAACGAGTAAACCTTGTCCTAAGGCGGATACACACAGCCACAATCACGCCGACCAGACAAGAGCCAATGGCACCAACAGCCAATCAGAGTGCTTCTCGCTGCTTCTGCATTATCCACATTGTCTGCACCGAGGAAGTTGGGCAGATCTATACTTTTGTGGCGCAGACATCGCTGACATTACCCACAATTATGTGCGTAGCCTTCAAGGCGATCAAACTGGCTGTCGCAGAAGATGATGGTTTGAGGTTAAGGTTTATAAGTCATAGGAAGGAAAGATATCCTTGCATGATGCATCGGAAAATCTTCACAGGTACAGAAAGGAAACTGGAAATTATCACCAGAGAAGCTTAACATATTCTATGTGCAATAAATTGAAACGTAGTTCCCAACAGTTAATGGACAAAACCAAAAAAAATCCTGGAATTATGGGTATGTGGATAATGCATAAGTTCTGGTAACACATGCCTAGCAGCCAATAGCATTAGCACTGCTCGCTGTGTCTAATCGGTGCAATCTGCGAACATGTGAATCCACCTTTATTAATTTGTCTGCCGAAGTATGTTTTACGAAACTGTCAACTTTTGAACACACACTAAACTACAAATTTTTACTTATTTATGTTGGCAAACTTTACGCATCACGTCTCCAGCCTGTATTTTATTTTTATTTTGGGACTGGCCTTGTTGTGTTTCTGGAAATATTATTGGTTCTTCTATTTATTAACAGTTAATTCAATATAGACAAAGTTTACAGCAGTGTGCCAACTTATGAAACTAATCCCTGCCACAGTGCAGGTTATTCAAACTTAAAATACTACTTTACTGATGGCATAGCATCTTACAAAAATTCCACATGTTCTGTAATCAGTAAATCAATGGAACCAATCAATAGTCTACCGCCATATGACTAAATGATAACACTCAAAATAAAAAAAAATTAAAAAGAAGACATTTTCTCTGCTACAATACAGGGTAAACTTAAACCAGATGCATTGTCTTGACAAAAAAATGAGTTTTCGGCCCAATCATGAAATTCGTGAAAAAATCTGCCAAGTTCTCATTGCTCGGAACATACTCAAACATCAAAATTCCCTTCTCAACATAATCCCTACAGAATTGGCACTTAATGTCAAAAGGTTTGGACAATTCCGTGTCACAACTGTTTTCAGTAAAATGAATGGCACCCTGAATATCGCACTTGGTAATAAACGGCTTTGGTAGAAACTTTCTTTGACATAATTCAGTAACAATCTGTTTCAAGCACAATGCTTCATTTGCAGCATGGAATGTTGATGCATGCCCTGCTTTGGTAGTGGATGTGGCCACAGGATCTCTCATCTTTGGTAGTCTAGTTTTCCAACTGACAGGTGCATCTGCTATCGTCTCCGCGTAACCACTCACTGACTTCCTTTAAACTCCATTTGCAAAGTCTGAATCGCAAAACAACTCAATATGATTGCCAGTAGAAACAAATGTTAACTTCAGGTTTTTAGACTTCTTCAGGTACAGCTTAAGGTGTTTTACATCTTGCCAGTCCCTTTTCGCGGGGTCACAACTATTTGGGCTTACTCTACAAACTGCATACGCAATGACTGGCCTGATAGTTGTGGATAGGTACAATAACGAACCCACTGACTTTCTGTACAAATATGTATCATATTTCTCATCGCTTTCCTTCGTCCTTAATAATTTCCAAAGGGACTAATTTACACTTTCCTTCTTCTGAGCTGCCTTAGTATTTGCTTAATGTAATCAGTCTGATGGATGGACATTTCCCCATTGCAGTACTTTACATTCATTGAAATAAAATGTGTCATATTCCCTAGCTTTCTGATCTCTATCTTCACACCTAATTCTTCCTTGAACTGTTCTACATAATATTCCCTTTTGCTTCAACATCCTAGAACATCAACATAAATTCCAGTAAACAGATCCTTGCTTTCATGTACATAAACACACGAGTCTTTCACAAGTATTTTCAGTTTCAAAGCCCTTAACACTGTGTTTAATGTTCCACGCCATTTTCTCCCACTTTGCTTCAATCCATACAGGCTTTTCAGCAGTTTACACACTCTCTGGTCGTTAACCTTAATATTTTGGCTTAACCATGTAAACCACTTCACTCAGATTACTGTGCACATAAGCTGTAAGTACTTCAATATGTTCCTGAACCCACCTGTTTTGTACTTTTAAGGCCATCATCAATCTGATGGTTTTTCTTTTGGTCACAAGTGCATAGGTGTCATGAAATTCCATTCCCTGCACTTGAGCAAACCCCTGTGCTACCAGTTTTCCTTTAAATCTACTGACTGTAACTTCTTGGTTCTTTTTTAGCTTCATAACCCATTCGCTGCTTAGCATAGACCTGTCAGGAGGTCTGTCAACCAATACATAAGTGCCCTTACCCTGGATGCTCTCTATTTCTATTTTAATTGCATCACACCATTCATCTGCATATTTCCTTTCAGGGTCTCGGTGGGAGAGTGAATGACAAGAGACACTCACTGCTAGTTCTCGCACCCTCTGTGGCAGCCATGTTCTAGAGTTCAACATCAGATTAGTTCAACATCAGATTTTTCAGACATATGCAGGATGTATCTAAAATAGTAGATCGTTTTTAAGAGAGCTAAATCTTTTTTTAAATAATAATTATACATTTTTTTATTAATATTACCCCTTTTTCATCAAAATTACACCTTTTCATGAGAATTACTTAATTTTTCATTAAAATCACATTTTATAAATCAAAATCTCTCATTTTGTAAACAAAAATTTTTCATCAAAATTACTAAATTTTTTAACAAAAATTAACAAAATTCAAGAAAATCCATGCCAATGTTTTTCCCATTTCGACAAAAAGTAATAACAAAAATTTTAGAAAAGGAAAATAGCACAAAACTGTCACAAAAATTCTGTTTTCCCCCCAAATTCTTACAATTCTACTCAAGCGCCGAAGAAACAGGTGTTCCCCGAGAAAACAAGCCGACCAGCGGCATCGTCCGGCACGATTCCCACTTGCGAAAATTCGGAATGACCCGCCCGGGCATTGAAACACTAATGTTGCTTTAAACTCTGAGTTCAGTAAGTAGATTAAAATTTATAATTTTATAATTTTAAAAACAATTTTGCTTGAAATCTGAGTTACATAATTATATTTAATATGATAAATTTGATGATTTTGTTGAAAGAACAAAGAGGTATCACAAAAAAGTATAAATTAAACTCCATACTATATATCATTGCTTATAAGATATCTGATTGTAATAATACAATAAAATATAGCTTTAATAATTATGCTTTGAAATCTGAGTTAAATGAGTGTAGTAAAAATGACAAATTTAATGATTTTAAAAATGATTTTGCTTTGAAAATTGAACTAAAAAATCTTGATTTCTTATGAATTAAAGTGATATAACTGTAAATTAAAAAGTTAATAATTTAAATGAAAATTAAAATCAATTTAAAAAACAATGTTGCTTTGAAATTTGAGTTAGGTGATTATGGTAAAAGTAAAAATTTATAAATTCCAAATAAAAAGTTAAAAATGAATTTGGAGAAATAAAAAACAAACATGAAGATTTGTGCATTTTAGATATTGAATTAAATGCACTAACTAATAAAGTAAATTAATTAGAAAATACATTTAATTATTTAATAAATAATACGAAATAAATTTTTTTTACAAGTGGATACTTATGGCGATTCATTATTTTACATAGTAGTACTAAAAAGTAAAAACATGTTATTATGAAGACAAAATATTAACAAATATTGCTAATCCTATTACTCCAAATGATGCAGAAAATTTTGATTATTTTCAGTCGAATATAATACAAACGATAAATTTAACTGAAAAATTAACACAAAGAAAAACCAACTAATATTTTGAATTACATATTGGATTAAAATATTTTTCGTTTCTATTTATCTGTACTGTATTTAAAATTAATAGAAATATTCATGACTAATCTATTTTAAGAGTTGTTAGAAGAGGATGTAATGATTTTACAAAACAATTTGTTGTAAAAATTGGGAATATAATTACATTTAAACTAGTCGATGGTATTCAAATAGCCAAAGGTTTTGAGATAAATGTAGGCATGTTTTTAATTATCAAAAAAATAAAAAAATATTTTTTTAATATATAAAAAGTATTTTAAAGCTATGTAAAAAATGTTTTTATGAAATATGAAAATATATTTTAAAAATATAAAAACATGTATTAAATAAATATTAAAAAATATTTTATAAAAATGGAAATCATCTAGTGTTTGAAGTGTAAGAATGTTTCAAAAAATTTATATGATTAGAAAATACAAATATTAAACTATTCAAAATAATTTTCTATGTGTGGCTCTAAAAATTAACACTCTTAAAAAATTGCCTATTTGAAAAGCTATTATTAAATATATAACCAAACTATAAAAAAATTTATCAGAAGAAATATTATTTCATGTGGAATTTATGATTTATGGCAAGCTCATTTAGTTGAAATGTATTCTGAAAATTTAAAGGACGTTTCAAGAAAAAATAAAGGATACATTTATATATGAACAATTATCTATGTTTTTTCTAAATATGATTTTGCTATTCCAGTGATACTGTTGTATAAGCTTTTGAATCGATTTTTAAAACAAGAAACCCTAATAATTTATAAACAGATAATGTCAAAAATTTTATTATAATAAATTTAATGGGCTTATGGAAAAATATAACATAAATCATTATTTATCATACTCAGAATTTGAAAATAGTTATGTTGAAAGATTTACTAGAACCTTTAAAAATTAAATGTGTAAAAATTTGTTTTCAATGGTAATTATAAATGGATTGAAATTTTATGATACTTGAAAATAGAATATAATAATACCAAACATAGAACAATATAAATTAACCTATAGACGATATATATATCAAAAATATATATGATCAAAATGTATCTTCTGAACCAAAATATCTGGTTGGCGATATAGTTACAATTAATAAAATTAGAAAATATTTGAAAAGTGTTATACAGCTAATTGGTCAACATAATTATTTAAATCGATAAAGGTTTAAATTATGATTTACCAACGTACATTGAAGACCCAAAAAAACTGGTACATGTGCCTAATATCGTGTAGGGCCCCCGCAAGCACGCAGAAGTGCCGCAAGACGATGTGGCATGGACTCGACTAATGTCTGAAGGTATGCAGGAGGCAATTCACACCATTAATCCTGCAGAGCAGTCCACAAATCCTTAGGAGTGTGAGACGGTAGAGATCTCTTCTGAACAGCACGTTTCAAGGCATCCCAGATATGCTCAATAATGTTCATGTCTGGTAATTTAGGTGGCCAATGGAAGTGTCTAAAGTCTGAAGAGTGTTCCTGGAGCCACTCGGTAGAACTCTCGACGTGTGGGGTGTCGCATTGTCCTACTGGAATTGTCCACGTCCGCCGGAATTCACAATGGACATGAAAGGTGCAGGTGATCGGATAGGATGCTTACGTATCTGTCACCTGTCAGAGTCGCGTCTAGATGTATCAGGGGTCCCATTTCACGCCAACTGCACACGCCCCATAACATGACAGAGCCTCCAGCAGCTTGAACAGCCCCTTGTTGACATGTAGGGTCCATGGATTCATGAGGATGTCTCCATACCCGTACACGTCCATCCGCCCGATAAAATTGGAAACGAGACTCGTCAGACCAGGCAACGTGTTTCCAGTCATCAACAGTCCAACGGCGGTGTTGGCGGGCCCAGGCAAGGCATAAAGCTTTGTTTCGTGCAGTCAACAACGGTACACGAGTGGGCCTTCGGCTCCGAAAGCCCATAGCAATGATGGTCAGTTGAATAGTTCGCACGCTGGCACTTGTTGATGCCCCAGCATTGAAATCTGCGCCAATCTGAGAAAGGGTTGCACGTCTTTCACTTTTAATGATTCTCGTTAGTCATCGTTTGTCCCGTTCGTTCACGATCTTTTTCCGGCCGCAGCGATGTCGAAGATTTGATGTTTTACCGGATTCCCGATATTCATAGTACACTCGTGGAATGGTCGTACGTGAAAATTAAAATTTTATCGCTACCTTGGAGATGCTATGTCCCATCTTTCGTGCGCCGACTATAACACCACGTTCAAACTCACTTAAATCTTGATAACCTGTCATTGTAGCAGCAGTAACCGATCTATCAACTTTGCTAGACGCTTGTTGTCTTATATAGGCGCTGCAGACCTAATCGCGTTACTCTGATTGGTTCTATACCTCTGTTATTTTCATACGCACGCCTATGCCAGTTTTTTTTGCTCTCCAGTGTATATATTTAATGATATGAATAATAAAGAGAATTAGGAAAAATATTTATGAACATGAAAATATGAAAACTAATAATCCTGATAAATAATTAATTGAAAAATGTATAAAATCTTAAGGCAATAAAATTTATGGTAAATTCCTATGTTTAAAAGTTTTAATTTTAGTTGGATGAAAAATTGAAGTTGTAATATAAAAACATAAAAATTTCTTTCTTCATGAAATTAATCCATTCTATTTAATAATTATTTTCTGTAAAATTATCATTGCTGATTGTCAAATAATTTCAATGAGATGTGATACTTAATGCCTCTTTCAATCCTTTCATATAAATGTATAGAATTTGTATATATTCCAAATGCAAATTTTTTTCACAAATTGGATGTCTATAATTAATTGTACATACTCGTATGTTACTATTTTTTCTTTGTGTTCTGATAACATAATTATCATAATTAATTTCATTACCAAATACTTTTAATAGAACTATATTTGGTCTAAGATTAGGATTATGAGTGTGAGGAACAATATATTATTAATTTCATTCTTTCTTTGATTCGAGTTGTTTTAATTGGCACTTTCATTTGGTAATTTTTATTTCGAATGTGATTATATTTAATTTGATTTGTTTATTTTAAATGATTGAGTTATATTTCTAGACATTCAATTTGTTTTTTGAGTTTATATTCACCAGTTTTTTCTAATCGAAGGAAGAACTTGTTAATAAACCCAATCTTGAAAATCTTCTGATAGAGACATTTTGATCTTACAATTAAGTGGTATAAATCTGGTTCATTTTAAAATTTGTATTGTAATTCAAATGTGACAGCTGGCTAAACTCGAAACTTTAATATTTTTAATGTATTTTTCACTAACATTATTTAAAGCATCATTTGAATTTCTGTTTTGTGATATATCACAAACATTTTTGGCTGTAAACCAAGGATTATTTCTATCATCTAAAATGAATAAAGCTTATTATTTAACTCAAGAGAATTGTTTTTTATATCCAGAATAATCATTAATTTATATAGAAAAAGTTTAATAAGAAATTAAAAAAATAACGATTTCACAAATAATATACGATATAGTGTTTATATTCATTTATTTTAATAAATTTAAATCATTATTTTATTAGTAACATGAATTTATTTTGATAAATGTAAACCATTATTTAATTAATAACACGAAATTTTTCTCATATAACATTAATTCATTTTCATAAATGTAAACTGAAATTATATTAATAACACTAATTTATTTTAATAAAAATTTACCATTACTTAATAAAAAATATTAATTTGTTAATTTAAAGAATAAAGACCAGATTTGTTGATATATATAGTTGATTTCACTTAACCTTAATCGATCTCTTTACTGTCGTAGTTTAAGATTATATTATGTATTTAATCGTTCTTTTTTTTTGTTTTCTACTGAAGAGATATAAACAACAATCTTATTAATTACATATAATTTATTGAAACTTCTTTTATCAGTATTAAATCGAATAAAGTTACATCCTAATTTATTATCAATATATTTGTGTCTTTCAATATCTTTATTGATATCTCTTTCTATATGACCAAATTCATCACATTCATAGCTAAATTATTATTTTTTCAATATAGTTCAATTCTATTTTCATTTGTTTTGTAATATTTAATTTGATTTAAGTGTTCAAATACTTTAATTATTGATCCTGCCGTATCTTGTTATTTAGATTGTTGTACTATATTCAAATTTAGACACATTTTTCTACGATATGATGCATTATAGCATAATTGTTATGAACAGTTTTTGATCTACACAACAAAGTTTCAAGACCTCTTATAGTTATGAAAACTGTCTTTTTTTTCTCATTGTACTTTAGACTTGATATTTTCTCAGGGCTTAAAAGTTTCGCATGTATTGTTTTATCATCGTTACGTACATGTTCAGCAATAAATGCTTTATTAAAATTTTTGTATTCTAAAATGACAAAATTTCTTCAGCCTTAAACAAAATATTATTTTTATCGTCTAAAACAAACATAACTTTTTTATTATTGAATACAAGAGTGTTATTCTTCATTGTTAATTGTTAAAAAGAAAGGTGGCATAAAAAATATTACTATGACATTTAGATTTATCGATACTTATAAATTTATAAGTAAAAGTCTATATAAAGCTGTTAAAAAATTAGATAAAATGTATAAGTGTTTCTGTTCAAAATACCAATCAAAACAAGAAATTAAAAATAATGAATTTTTGTCGATTAGTGAAAATGCAATATTAAAATTAATAGCTACTAGTAAAGAATGTAATAAAACCGTTAGTATGCCAATAGATTATTCTAAATTAATGAATATAATCAAAAATAAAAAAAAATTACATTTAATATTAAGAAAAGTAGTTTAACCATAAAATGTGTAGATAATCATTCCAATTTAACGAACAACTTCAAAAAAATATAAGTGATTGGTATTCAACATTAAATAATAAAACTTTTACAGATTCAGATTTAAATTTTGCAATATAAATTTATAAATACTTTAACTGTAAACATTTTGGTGACTACAGCGTTTTATATTGATATTATAAACTGTTATATTATTATTTGTGTTTGATAATTTTTGTGAAACTTGTTACCAAAGTTCAAACCTCGGCCGGTTCACTCGCGGATTTTTGCATGTGGAAATCGTGCCGGACGATACCGCTGGTTGGTTGGTTTTCTCGGGGATCTCCTGTTTCCCCCGCCCTTTTATTCCGGCACTGCTCCATACTCACCTCAATCACCCTCATCGGCTCTCAAGACCTCGCTGTTAAAGAGTCGCCGAAATCTCTGTCTCGCTCAATTAATGCAAGTGTGTAGTGACATTTCTCACAGTATGTGCTTTAGTGATTATGTTCAAAATAACGACTTTGGCGTATTTTCAGTATGCTTACATAAAATTTCATTATATAAATCATACACATCCTTCAGAAAAAATTATAAAATTACTTAGGGATTATTTTAATGTATATAAAGTATGGTGATACGAACTTAGTTTCTGACCGACTCGTTAATATTNTATTTGACTCAATTGGTTGTCGAGTTCCATTGTCATTAAGGCTCCCGCCTACCTTTCCCACGAGACTATTAAACGTATATCAAATGTGCCGATCTAAGAAAAGAACACACACTTCAGACGAGTGCTGTTGAGTGCTTTCAAGACGTTACACACATTGGTAACACAATTTTAGAGTACTCCAAAATGTTTACAAACTGATTTTTCAAAACGCTGTATCTCAAAATATACGCGTCAGATCCATTCGAAACTACCCAAGGGCCCTGCACTGGACCTTCCTGCAGACCTTCCATCAATAAAATAATAGAGTAGCCGTTGAAAGTGCCATAGGTGCCCGCAGTGCGACGAGAACACTGCACGCCAGTTCAGAGCCTTACACAAAGTTGAATGGGAGCTGGAGTCCTGGTCACTCCGCAACCATCAATACACGCAAACACCACATGAATTTTAAATTAATTTAGCATATAACCTAATTAAGCTATTTTCATGTTTCAAATTGCCTTTGAAAGAAGATAGTTCAATTTTAACAAGTGCAAGATATTATTAACGAAATACAGTAAGTTCACAATAAATTTTAAAAACACATTTTAAAAATCGCTTCGAATATGCTAATTTTCTATGAAGTTCATTGCTATTTGTTCTCCTAAACATAATTTACGAATCAAATTTGTTTATAAGAAAAGAGTGAACCTTCGGCTAGGGTTTTCAGGATATCATGAGAAATTATTAATAAGAAGTCCGGAAAAAAAAATGTTATCATTGGTAGTGTTTTTTTAATAAATTTAAATATTTTGCTACATAATATACAGTTAAAAACGAAGTTTTTAAAAACCTTACATCTTGCTTAACATTTTAATACGGCTTTTGTTTCATGTAGACATAACGAATAGTTTTCGAAACACAATTTAACTATTGAAATAATCGTGAATTTATCTTAGAATATGCTGCTGTTGGTGTGTGGTGGCGTATTCTGCAACTACTTCATAGCAGTGGCCACCTGCCGAGAATGAAACTTGTCAGTTATGTAGACAGTGGCACCCAGTAGGTGTATCATGCTTGAGAACCAGCGAATGATGAATGGCTACACAAACAGTACTTTGTAAAGCAGCATTTTCATAGCATTATCTCCGCTTTGCCATGTATCTCGTACAGCATTCGTACAAACTGCATCAGTTCGTGGCATATAAGACTGCTTTCGAAACCAATTGCTACAACAAATTTATAATTAGACAGATTTATATTTCGATACCATGTGGTGCTGTAGGTGAAAGAATCATAATCCGTACGATTTCACTGAAATGCCTCAACTCGAATACGAATACGTAACATGTCTATACACAGGAGTAATTTTTTAATTGTTATTTATTAAAGCCTCTGTTTCATGTTGATTGTCCGGTAGGGAAGGGGCGACGAAGAACAGCTTATGATTAAAAATAGATTAACTTTATACTCACAAATGGTACAGTCACTTATTATTCGGGATTCGAACATAGGATGTTTTGTACTGTAAGGATGCGCCCCAGCCAACTGTGCTACCCAAAGAAGTTTACTATACAGTAGAATATTGTCAAATATGTCGAACTAGATATTTATCGTCTTACGTGCACTGATATCCAGAAGTTCAATTGCATATATATTCCTTTGAACCTCTTTTCCCATTTCTACGTCAGGGAATAAGTAAAATTAACGTAAAAAACATGCCACCTTCCTCAAGCAGTATGTCGAGTGTGGCTATGTTGCACATTCAGGCCAAAGGAAAATATTCCAGTTTATTTGCGGTTTGTCCGAAATATAAGATTTAATTCACATTGAAATGATGAATTGAAGAGGTTAACAAGAACCCAGACATTGATAAATGACTGAAGATAATTTAATAATTGCAGTTGGATCACATGATTTTGTAAATATTTAGTTGGTAAATATACCAGGTAAATAATTCTGTGTCAATTTAACTTCTTCATTTGTTTATTTACTTGTTTAAAGATCTATGATTTGAGAGTTTTGCCAATGGAAATGTAAGAACTGTCTTAGAGTTCACTTTTACAACGTGGACCTTTTTATGGAAACCATTTCGCTGTAAGCATTTCCAGTGTCAATAATTTTTTGTTGGATATCATCTTTGAAGTTATATATACCGCACCTAACGTACATCGCTCATGTACGCAGAATTTTTTGTTTTAAATCCACGCGTGGAATTACGTTTCATCATGTAGGCTTGCATATCCCCCGGCGCAGCATTCCGTGAGGAACAAACTTGGAAATTGCTCGAAATACATACGCGGTTTTCTTGAAGCTAGGTGTGAGCGGTTTTCAGCATAGTGAATATCGTATGACTGCCAAGCTTGTTAGAACGAGACGGGAGGTGGGGCCTAGCAGGACCGTGTGAGTAGTGCCTAGCGGTACAAAGAGGGTTGAGCGCGGACGTCACATGTCCCTTGTTTCTGGAAACCACTGCTAGCGTGACTGCTGGCGTCTCAAGCGAATAGGCAGCCGACCTCCGCGGCACAGCTAGCTCGCGTCCTATACGAATCGATGCGCTCTGGGTTTGAGACCCAGGCAGGGCGTTGCTGTAAATTTATCCTCGATTGATCAATCGTGTATTAGTCACCTAATCTGGAGCAGTCTCTCGTGCTTCTCCAGGGATCGGAATTGTGTTAAATAATGGGTTAACACACATTTACAAAAAATAGTTATTGAGACGTCAAATCACAAAAGAACAAACGTTTTCGTTTGTATTCAAATTCCTAGGCGACAAAAATTTTCAATTGAGACAAATCTTGAAGTTATGTTTAATAGCTTCGTAACAAAAGTAAAATTACTTGTAATTAATAGTAAGTTATTTATCTTATCACGGACGCNTTTCAATTGAGACAAATCTTGAAGTTATGTTTAATAGCTTCGTAACAAAAGTAAAATTACTTGTAATTAATAGTAAGTTATTTATCTTATCACGGACGCGGCTATTATCAAGCTTAGTACACACGGGGATTTTTCGTGACAAAAAAGGGATGACCTTTTACTCATGCTCTGGGTTACTCAGTTTCTTGCTTGACAAGTACAGAACTTATTATTCACAGTTTGTTTCACCATCCTTACCTTAACGCTTAAGCAGAATGCCTGTATATGTTATGTTATTGTGTGTGTGTGTGTCTTGTGTAAAGACTTTAACTCAGATTATAGAAATACTGTCGGTTGCAAATTAAATTTATTGATCAAAAAACTTACTCATAGCATCAAACGCATCTGTGTTCATTTTTTTTTAAATTTTCTATACACGTAAATAATAAGTTATAATTTATTGAAACTGTTTGGTCGAAAATATATTGGCCAACTCATCACGAACTTTATACTAGGCCAACCTTGATTTTTAATCATATTTTTTTACAAAACAATTAGGCCCATTCCACAGCGAGAATAATAAGTATATGTATCACTAACCCTGATGCGTAAAATTCATTCCATCCTAGTTGTACGTATACGAACACGGGTTAACAGGACTGGCTTTACTGAACTTTCACCATGATATAAAATTTGATTTAAATAAAGTTATTGACTTGTATGCCTAGAAACCACATAGATTATAATTTTCTCTGCAAGGTATGCTGTAAAATCAACATGTCGTTTACTTTAGAAAACTGTGGTAATCAGTGAGGTCATATTAATTTTTAGTGAAAATATTTATATTCAATATGTTACATTTATTGTATTCAAAGTTCAGTGTGCCGCTTAGTAATACACATGAGAGAGTACATACAATTGATCTAGCTAAAATGAGTGGAAAGAGGGGCCGCGGAGGTGTAGTGGTCAGACTTCTTATCGCCGGGTTGATTCCTGTGGGTTAACTCCCGAGTTTCTCATTGGGAAACGTGGCGGACGTTGCTGCTGTCTCGTTGGTTTTCTCAGGGTACTTCCATTTCTCCGAACACTGCATTTTGTTGCTGCTCCACACTCATCTCACTTAACTCCCAAGTTTCTCATTGGGAAACGTGGCGGACGTTGCTGCTGTCTCGTTGGTTTTCTCAGGTTACTTAAATTTCTCCCAACACTGCATTTTGTTGCTGCTCCACACTCATCTCACTTCACCCTCATCAGTGCTGAATACCTCAGCCGTTAAGCACCACCCATATCTCTCACTATCACTATGAGTTGAAAAATATCTGGTGGAAATATCTGACGTTAATAGGTCTTTGAAATCAGGCCGGCACATGGGGTAGCAGGACGGAAACGGCGATGTACCCTTTGCAGGGTGATTGATTCCGACACTATAACTTGGTGGCCTTAGTGACTAATAACACGATTGAAATAAATACCGTCGTGTTCGTTTAGGTGTACGACTACGCGACGAGCATCGCAAGTGGGGGCCCGCCGCGACTGACGGTCACTTTGGACGTGGGCGAAACATTTCCGGGCAGTACATCTCGCGACTCAAATGTGCCAGTATGTTACTTTCATTTTATTCCCATTTCCCAAAGAAAATATTGCCCACTAACACAAACTTATTCACGTAAAAGACGTGGTTGTGTTCCCAACGCAACCACGCCCCGATATTATTTTTTCTTCGAGAAAAAATCCTCCTCCCCCACTCGACCAAATCCCTGAAACTTAACTCTGGATCCGTGCCTGGTGGCGTTACTGCTGCCGTATTGCTAGTGATGCTAGACACTGCCGCACTTATTTTCCGTTTTCTTCCATTGTAAATTTTAGCATCATGTATATAAAAATCACTATGACAGTCATAAGTGATGAGTAGGGGGGTGCAAGGGGATGGTCGCCCCTCTATTTTTAAGCCAGCAGAGGCATTTCCCTTCCTCCCTCCTCGGATAGTCGGCCACTAGTTCAGTTTGTAATAAGTATAATTTATAGTAAACTTCTCGTCTCATTCCTTAAAAAAAATGGTATTTTAATGTTTTAATTAATTTGGCTTTTGTAAGAATTGTAATACGTATTTGATTCAGAATGTTTAGTTTTTTAGGATGCTTTTAAAATTCGCATTGCCTTTTCAAGAAAAAATTTGGTACTCTATTCTCTAAAATATTTGTAAGTCATGTAGATTAAAACCTTGACATAAATTAAAATAAGTGTTACATTCGTGCATAACTTCTCACACAAACATACAACACACATTGATGCAGATAAGATAAATATATTTAAATGAACGTGTGCGTGGGTGGTTACTGAAAATTTGAGACNCCCTTTTTTTTGGAGAACATGGAAACTAAAATTCGGTGCATATGATGACAGTTAATGTATGGCTTATTTTTATTTAGCAAACGGGTGCTAAAATATACAGATATACGAGTAAAAATATACAGAAATTGAATTTTGTTTTAGCTCACTCAAATATCGTTGTAGTTATAATTTGATGCAGCCCAGATATTAATCTGAAAAAATCAAGCTCTACTCGATTTCTAACTGCTGCTGTGAACTAGCGGGTCTCTGCAGCTGAAAGTGTGTCCTTGGGCTCAATTATCATTTACTTTTCTGCTTATTGGGAGCTGCTTTACGTCTTGGAAACAATAAGCGGGGTGGAAGTTACCATGGCACGATGTGTAGTGGTCACATACCTATAAGAATATTGTATACTCCACATTAGTTATTAGCCTTTGCATTCGCGTTGTATAATAACCAACTTGGTCTTCTTAATTTTCTACTCGTAGCGTGGTCATCAACAAAATTTTGTTATAGAGGTCCGCAACTCAATAAACTGAATTTACTGGAAATTTAAAATTATGCAGTGGTACGAATTTGACATTTTATAGATGTTAATAGCAAAGTGCTATCTACAACATAAACCGGAGACAGTCGTATCTCTTATCGCCCATTAGTTGAACTATAAAACTGGTTTACGCTCGGCAATTCTTTTGTGCTTCCGAATAGCATCCGCTATATGAAATATGAGGAACTAGCAAATATTTGTGAAATAATCTTCAGACACGCAAAAGAAAGCAAAACTCTTCTGAAGGACTGCTGTCCCAGGGAATCCGGTACAGTGTTACACAGCCACCTGTGCGTGGAAATTCCAAGAAACGACAAACTGGAGAGTGACGGGTCATCTTCCCAGGGGCACCTAGCTTGCGCTTTGCCAACACCCTCTGCCATCCTCCTGACCACTTCCGGGCAGGCAAATAACGGCTGTGAGCTGGTTCCCTTCCTACAGGCGTTACACTTTCTGTATCTGACGTAAACAACGCCATTTCTGGAGGCAGAATCACACTGTTTTTCCCTTCCATTGAACCTCAAGGCCATTTCACACGATCAAATATTTATTGAATTCAATTACTCAGGAATCAATTTATTGAACCAAAAAAGCACCTAATTTGTCTTTCAATGAATTTCATTCCAAAAGATGTCAAGTCTCCGCATGAAATTTTAATACAAACGTTTTAATAAAACCAGTTTTAAAAATATTAAAATTAAATATTTAGAAGTATCTACGACTCATTCACGACACGAAAATATTGGGTTATATTCCAACAAATGCTCTTCATTTAAATGTAGATTACCTATTTGAAAAATATGCGTCATTTTTTTTGTAAAAACTTGAAATGTTTGCACACAACTCTATTATTATGATATTACTTCCATTAATACTGTCGGGAAAGCTGTGATAAGCGATTGAAAATTTTTACTTAAGAAAATATAGAACATGTTCTAATCGAAAATCTTCAAGGAAAACATACTCGTACAAGAAATTGAAAGACAAAATGGCCACGATTATGTCGTTCGCGTGATGTCATATAGCACTCAATGAATTTAATTCAATAAAAATTGAAGATAATTAAAAAAAAATTAGATCTTGCGAAAGGGCTTTTATCGGCGATGGCGCACTTGATGCGCGTTGCAGTGTCGCCCTTATCGCTCCCGCGTTTCTCGGTCTCAAACGCGGAGAAAAGCCCTTAAGTGTCTTGAGGGAGCTCCGGTAAACTGCTGTGAAATAAGGTTGAAGGTAATAAGTTAGAAATGACTGTTTAATTTATTACTGTCTTAAAAAATTATATTTAAATATTTATAAACCAGGATTAATATATATATCATCCCTCACAAAGATGAAAATTGCATATTTTGGCATTAAATTGAAACTAATGGAATTCGCCATCCCCCCCCCCCCTCTCCACAGTAATTTGCTTAGTTCGGAGCAATGGTTCTTTGTGCCGTAGTCTACTCAAATTGTAAGGATTAAAGACAATGCCATTTGAAGGAAATATATAAAAGTTAAACGATTTTTTTCAATATTACACGTTAAAAACAAAGTTTAACTATTTTCGTAACTCAGAAATAAAAATAACTAACGAGAAGAAATGCAAAAACCACTCTCAAGGTATACAGGATGATTCTAAAATCATGGGACAAGCATTGAGGGTTGGTAGAGCTCAATAAAACAAACAATTATTGTATAGGAATATATGGGCGGAAGTGACGCGTTGAGGCACAAACACAAAAATAACACATGAAATGCAACACATTGTTTATTTACAACGTCGCCGCTAAATGCCTTTTTACAGTAATGTTTATAATAATTGCTCAAAATTGCTACCACTGACAGTAATGCAAGCTTGGTAGCGTCGGTGGAGTGATTGGCGAACAGATTCAAATACGCCGGGTATTTCACGCACGCCACCATTGTCAGCCAATCACGCCATATGTATAGGTCGCCAAGCATGCGTGACTGTTGGTGGATGCATTTCCAGCAACTGTTTTAACATTTTCTGTACAGAATCGCTCGTTAAGTATGCTGCTAATGAACATTTCATGTTTCCGTTAATGTGTTATGTTTTTGTGTTTGTGCCTCAACGCGTCACTTCCGCCCATATATTCCTATACAATAATTGTTTTTTTTTAGTGAGCTCTACCACCCCTCAATGTTTGTCCCATCATTTTAGAATCATCCTGTATATTCAAAACACACACACAAAAAATATTAATTAATTTTAAATGTTGTATACCAAGAAAGGTTTTTGCACATATTTGATCTTCAGTTGCACGCAAATTTCTATGAGATAACTTTTGTAAAGCACACAGTAAACCGTGCAAAGACAATGTATTTAACCTGCTGTGGTTTAATGTTTTCTAATGGTTTTACCTTGTTAGTTACAAAAATGTAAATACAGTTAAAATTTACACATACTTACACAAAAAAGTAGAATGTTATTATGTATTATTTGCTGAGGAACCCTACATTAGATGTCTATAAGTTGAACAACGTAATCATATATATTTTTTTAGGTTATCAAACTATTTCGGTTTTCCAATAGACTGTCTTTGAGGTCGACACCCTCTAAAAGGGGAGCGGGGGAGGATGCAACGCTGCGATACTCACTTGAGTATATTGATGTTCTCCATGTCGTATTCCATGGCAGGCAGTTAACAGCGTCTCTGGCAGCTCGCGGAGCACTCCTGAGGAAGCACGTAGATCAGCTGTGCAGGCGGGTGCAGCCGGCAGCGGGTCGCGAAAACACAGGTCCGTCCGTACCGCCGCGCCGCTCCCAGAGACCTCTGCAGACGGGCCGCCGAGTTCGGAAACTGGAGCCGCAATCTCGCCCGCACTCCACGGACATCGTAGAGCGAGAAGGAGGCATTCCCCAGAACTGTGGTGCCGTGTGCATATGTACAGATATCACATAAATTTGCCCGAACGTCAGTCAGCCTTTGAGCGAGCGCGCATGCTATCTTGGCTCTAGTCCACTACCAAATAGTCCTACGAGATAAATTTCACGAGATGTGTACACTGTGACACGAGTCCGGACTTTATCGTTGACAGTGATATGGCGTGGTGTTCTTCACGAGTGCCAGATAACATATCAGTATTGTAATCACAGATTTTAAATCAATTACTACCGTTTACGATATTACTTAACAGGGCGGAGGACAACAGTGATTTTTCCTCGCTTTAAGTCGCGATGAAGAAATGAAAGATAAAACAGCACTATCCTGTACGTAACGCCAATAAAGGGAGGGGGGAGGGTTGAAATATCCACAACTATTACGTGGAGGAGAAAATTCCAAAGTCCTGCACTCCTTCTCCTCTCAAGCTACACCGAAACTCGGAAAGTTTCTCTCCGAGTGCCGCAGCCGTAGTTGAAACACGGCAACGCCTGAGGTAGAACGTCACCACGCCTGCATCACCAACATTCACGACATTTCCTTGTTCCGCGTCACTTTCTGCACGGTTGGCAATAGCGACTTCAGACCAACGCCGTTCGTGGAAGAAGGAATATGTGGATGGAAACCCGCGTTACGAAAGCTGCCTCTCAGTTCATTCCGCGGTGAAATAGAATTCGTGAGTATCGGGAATACGAGACACGCATGTCACCACAGGATCGTCAGTTAAGAGTACATGAACAGATGTATATTCGAAAAAAAGAATTCAAAGCGAAATAATTTTATCATCTATCGAATACTTATCTTCCAGAATAACCCGAAGAAAAATTACTGAAATTCTTTGGTGCCCCAAGATGCTAAATAATAACCGGAGGGAGGGGAATCATTGGTATATTTCGTTAATCCTAATGAAGACGCTGCTAAAATTTCTCTCTGTCGATTGTGTATCATTCCGACACGTGTAACACTTTACGTTGTCATGAGTCAATTGAAGAAGAAACCTATTTCAGTGCCCATCAAATTAAACAGCATATTTTTAATACACAGAGGCCTGAGAATTCACGGATTCGTTTCTGGACAAGCTAGAATTTAAAAGCTCCATCTTTCGTTTTACTTTTACAATCAGCCCACGCGCTATTTAACGTCCCGGAGAACCCCGAGTCAATTATAAACATGCGACAAAATGAAGGACCAGTCATCGCCCCCACTGTGACAGCAAATAACAAATGACAGTTTGAGAGCCGCATGATTGTGTGTATGACGGTGAAGCCTAACCTATAGATGACTTAAATAGTGAATTTTTCACGCATGTGGTATCTGGCGTCAAACGCGGCGATACTTTCCCTTTGTCGTTGCCAGCATTACCATAATTTTTCAGTCAGGGCTTACGATGAAATAGATTCACGTACGAAAATTAAGGCTAAGAGTGAAATGTAATGTACAGGTGGACTACACCGTTCGCACTAGCATTAAAACTACCCATTTATGTACTCGAGCTGTCTGTACATGTTGTGTAAGTGGTGATATAGGGCGGTCACTGGCTCACCTTTTACCACGTTCACGTTCACTCAATTTTCCATCAAAATCAAAACAGTTTTTCATCAATAATTTCCATCAAAATCATTAATTTTTTTAAACAAAAATTAACAAATTTGTGCCAATTTTTTATTCCAACTTATTATTATTTTTTTGCGAAAGGAAAGTGGCACAAAGTGAAATCTGTTTTTGTTCCATAATTATTTAAATTTTCGCCAAAAATTGAGCTAGTAGAACCCCCCTCTAAACCAAATTTTAACTAAAATTACCATTTTTCACTTAATTTTTCATCAAAAATCACACCTATAATAAATCACGATCACAATGTAGAACAATACTAGACATAAAGTCACACAAAGTGGAACCCATTTTACCAAAAATTATTAAAATTTTCGCCAAAAAGTGAGCCAGAAATTCCTTCAATTGTTCAATGAAAAATCAATCAATATTTCCAACAAAAATGCTCATTTTTTATCAAAATGAATTAATTTTTCGGCTTCCAAACCAATAAAACAAAAAAATATATTTAAAAGATTACTGGAGACAAAGTGGCACAATAAAACAAAAAATATTTTTAAAAATACTGGGGAATAAGTGGCACCATAATACTAGACCAATTATTTTCCCATAGTGGTACAATATAAAAATCAGACTAGGACGAAATGGCATGAATGGGCACAAGAATAATTGAATAAATAATAATTATGGAGTTTCAGCAAGTGGGATGCCGCTCGCTGGAAAATTAAAAGCTATTTAAAACTCATTCAGTGTCCAGGGAAGACCGAACTCTGAATTGTCGTAATGTTGATTTTGATGATAAAATAAAATTTATGAAAAATTCAACCCTAACAAATTGTTAGCGCTGAAAGTATGTCTTTGACTTACAGTACAGAGTTTACCAAAATATGATTAAATATAGATATTATGAAAATTTCCAATTGAAAATATTTCTTATATAATGTTGAAAATTAAAATTATAAATTTTTACTTTACCATTGTATTTCATATATAACCCAATGATGAATTCAAATTCATTAGAATTAATTTGATTATATCTTCTTGTTAAAATCACTTTAAACTTGTTATCTAATTCAACAGAAATATTATAACAATAAGTAGTGCACAATTTTAAAAAAAATTATTTTAAGTTTATTCAAAATCTGTATTTGACTTATTTAATATAAAAAATTACTTAGAAAATATTTTTTTATTCGAATGAATAATTTATTAATATATCGAAACATCTCTATAAAATTATCAATACATTTAGCTGATTAATTTAAATCATCAACTTTTTCCATTTAATAACAAAAAGTTATACAACTTCGGGTTCACAAATTATCTTATGTTTTTTTTGGTTGTAACCACATATATATATATATAATATTTTAAACAACGCATGCTGATAATAATACAATAACAATATAAACAATATTTTCTGCAAATTCTCCAATTATTTAATAATATAAAATTATAGAGCTTCTGTCATTTTTTCTTTCAATTAACCAGAAGTAAGATTTCTTTGACTTATCAATACAACATTACATTATGGTCAGAAACGTTTTTATTAAAATCAACACTATGTTTTGTATTTGTTTTATCGTTAATCAAAGTTGTTTTTCTAAAAGTACAATCAATTATATATAATAGTCTTCTAGCAAAATAAGGATAATAATAATTATAGTCACCATCAGGATTAAAAGTTGGTTAATAATAAAGTTCATTTTTTCTATAATTTGTAGTAGTTTTTGTTTCAGAATTTTTAAAATCGTGATATGCTATATACATTTTATTAAAGAAACCAGCATCGAAATCTAGATTCCACTTTTCTTTAGGAAAAAGTTAATTTCTTCCATTTATAACTGAAATATTTCTCACATCACAATGATCAAACACAGAAACATAAATAGATTAGTTTGAAAACCTACTATTACATAATCAGGCATATCAAACTGTAGATTATCAAACTGATCCTTTATATCAAAATTAATTGTCCTTATATTTCGAGGAACAGCTTTCTCTAAAAATTGCCAATAATTACAGCTAATATGTGGTATTGGATTTTTATAAAGTTTTTATTTTACGAAAGTAGTTGTATATCCTTTATATACAATAGGCAACATAATCTCTAATCTTTGAATAGCAATTTATCCTAAAAATTGCCAATAATTACAGCTAATATGGGCTATTGGATTCTTATAAATTTTTTACTTTATGAAAATAGTTGTATATCCTTCGTATACGACAATTGGCAACATAATCTTTAATCTTTGAATAACAATTTATCTTGGATCAGCATAACTTTTATCGACTGTTCCATCAGCTTTTTTAGTTTGATATACAAATAACAATTATTATCAGGTGAATTCCTAAAAAAATGTTATCCTATAGTCACCTTTGAAATACATTTTGTTATTATCGCTAAGAAAACTAAACAAATTACTCAAAGGATAATTAATTTCATTTGGTCTATTTGAATGAATATATTTTGCTGGATATTTATCATCAACACCACTCATTTATAAATAATATTTTTCTGATAGTAAGCTAACCAAAGTGTGCATCATAGTTGTTACTAATCCCGGATTATCAATAATTGGTTGAATTATTTGTCCACGTTTTGAAATTTCTACTCGAGAAAATTTATATGGGAAAAAATTCGAAGTTACGTCAATATTATCTTCTCTAGCAAAGTAACCGACACTATCTCTCTTTGATAATATAAATTGTTCATAAACATATGTATTATTTGGGAAAGAAAACCCATCACCAATATTAATATCAAACTCGATTCCATTATGTCGCTACTAGGCCACCTGAGTTATATAGGTTGGTGGCCAGTAGTTTATATAGTTAAATTATTTAGGTGCAGACTAAGGGCACCTGAGGTTGTTGTATTAGGGGTAAACAAATACTCGTAATCTCCGTTATTTAACACACCTTTTTTTATTGGTCTAAAGGTCACATAGGTATTTAGACACACTGACGAGACTGAGCCCCCCTACCAGTCGTAATCCTGAAGGGCTGGTGGGCTGAATACTATGCGTCGGGGAAGGTTGTTGAAGGGAGACGTTTCTCTAATCTGTGACTGCGGCTTTTCGTGAGTTGTCTTCGTTGGTAGCTGAGGCTTGATGAGTTGGGTGGCCCTGGTTCAGGCCCTCGGACTGGCTCTCGTTGGCATGCTGTACTAAGTTGACTTCTTCCTGCGGCTTTGACTGACTCTCTCGGAAGTCCGGGACTGGTTTCCGGGACTTTGTACTTCCTCGCCGACCTCGGCTGGCGTTATTTGTAGGAGAGCGCGTCTCCTCGGCTGCGGCTCGCGTTTCTGACTTCCCCATCTCGTAAACTGCCACTACGTTTTCGGCGGAAATGAACTCATAAGTTTTCGGCACTTCTACTGGGTTTGTCTCGGGAATTTACACATGAAGTTTCGGCTGTTCCTGGGTTCTCTCCTCGGTGACGTCACTATTTACTTACTGACTGACTGACTGACGTCGCCATCCGGCGCACGACTACATCTTCTCGAGGAATGGCGCCTCTCGGAATGGGGCTGCCACTCGTTTCCGGGAATTTACTCATATTCTCGGCACTGTTCTCGTCACNAATGGCGCCTCTCGGAATGGGGCTGCCACTCGTTTCCGGGAATTTACTCATATTCTCGGCACTGTTCTCGTCACAAGACTGATTACTCCCGTTTCGGCTTCTACCGTTTCGGCTGCATCTATCTCGTCTCGCGGCTGTACTGCCGAACAACTCCCGTCTCAGTTGAACAACTGACTGCGAACAACTGATTGTACATTACTGCCTGAGCTGGGTCCGAACTCCGGCCTGGTGATACGACTGCCTCTCGCCTAACTGCCTTCTCTGTCTCGCATCGCTACTGCCGAACAACTCCTCGTCCACGACTGATTACGACTGCTGGACCACAACTGACTTCGTTCCTTCGCTGCTCCGGAATTTAACCCGTCTCCTGCTATATTCAAGTTGGCTGTCAGCAGATTCTCATGAGATAAAGCGGGAATTATCCTGTGCCCTGTATACCTCGCGCGTTTTTTTTTTTGTGTAGGATTTCGTGTCTCGTAAGCTGCTCGCGCGCTCCAACTGGGGTGGAGGGAGGGTGGGGTAGGACATTTACGGGGGTTCCTGGGAGCTGTCTCTGCGTTAATTTCGTCGGGGGCACCCCCTGTTTCCTTCGCAGAGGGCTTATATCAGTTATTTTTCGGGACTTTCCCTGTTTTTCTCTCGCTTCTGTTCTTCCCCGTGTAGTTTCGTTTTCACCCGCCTGTCCTTGCTAACTATAGCAGGGTGTGAATACAGTACACTACCTATCCCCTGTACCCGTCATACATCAATTATTATAGATGTTTGATTTCTTCTTTGATCTGTGGGGGGAAATGTTTGCCTCTCAACACTTGCAATAGTTTTAAAACTCATTTAGATATTTAAAAAAAACAATATATATAAATAAAAAATTAAATCTCCAGAAAAACATATATCCAATATTAAACTACCCATCAAAAAATTTACAAATTATAAAAAAACACATAAGGTCGAGTGTGAGAAAAATGAAAAGAAAGAATTGCATTTAATTCACGAATTACAAAATATTGGTAAAAAAGTAAAGGAAGTAGCAGGAGAAAAAAATTTAATAGCGAATTTAGTTCCTGTTGCTGTTAAATAATTAAACTATCCCCCAACACCAGAAGAAACTTCATTCGAAAAAAAATTTTAATTAATGATGATCAACACAATTAAAATGTTTCATCTATATCTGGAATTCAGCCATTAACTATTTATTTTGGTAAATATATTACTCAAAATATGAATGTTATTAATCGAAAATATGGGCTTAGAGGAGTTGGCCTACATTTTTATATTGGGGATACACAAGTAAATATAAATAATTAATTATGTATTAAAAATAAAGCAAATGATTTAACAAATGGACTTTCAAATTTGTCAACATAACATAAACCCGAGGACATTGCAAATTAATATACTAATGAAGACTATAATAATTATAAACAAATAGCTTTATTAACAAATTTGTTACGTCAAAACTGAGATTCAAGTAAAAAAAATTAATTCCAATAAAAGCTGGAAATACAATAACATTATCAAACCAATTTATGAAAAATATATTAAAAGACCATCATCTGCTCATAACCAAACACACTCGAAAGATTATATTCACCAAGAATGTCAAAATCTGGTGAAGGAATAAAACAATATGATGACATTCCAAAATAATTTATGNAAGATTATATTCACCAAGAATGTCAAAATCTGGTGAAGGAATAAAACAATATGATGACATTCCAAAATAATTTATGTGGATGAGTGATGTGAGAAAATTAATTGATCGATTTTTAGTTATTCATAGTGAAGAAAATACTGGTAGTAAAAATTATCATAATGAAAAAGTTAGTATTACAAATATGTTAAATAATAAATTTTCTGATTTTGTTGTTAGTAATCTTAAAGAAATTCCATATCTAATTCACGTTNTACAAATATGTTAAATAATAAATTTTCTGATTTTGTTGTTAGTAATCTTAAAGAAATTCCATATCTAATTCACGTTTTAAATGTTATTCCTTTTTATTTTTGGAATTCTGAACATCATAGAAAATAAATAATAAATTGGGCAGTAAATAATTTAAATGTATCATAAATGCATTTGTCTGGTTATAATTATTGTGGTCCTTTAAAAAAATTAGGTGAAATATTATAAAGATACGATATAGTAATTAATAAACTTGACGAAGCTTGTATGAATCACGATATTGCTTATAGAGATCATAAAAAATTAGAATGTGGATATTAAGTTAATAAAATTTTACAAAAAGAAGCTAAATAAATTATGTTAAATAAAGAAACACAAATGGGTGAAAAATTACATCTGCATTTGTTTCGGTAAGTATGTTTACTGAAAGAAAATTAGGCTGGAGAATTAAAATTCGTTAATATGAAAAAAAAAAAAGAAAAAAAAACCCCATATATCCATATTTTATTCCGTACAAAAATGATTAAAAATATAAATTTTAATATTTCAATTAACCAATTAAAATATTAAGCACTAGATAAACGTTTAACTAAAAATCAAATTAAAAGGAAAAATTATAAACTTGAAGAAGGTAAAGAATTTTTCTAATCATTATTGCTAGCAACAATCAAAAAATTGTTAAAAGAAAAATTGTTTCTGGTTTAAAAACTTGAAGATTTTTTACCAATTGCATTGGCAGTTTTAGGGGCCCTCGGAGCGCTTGCTGGTGGCTCAAGTAGTTTTTATAATTCAGTTGAACAAACAAGAAAAAATAAAGAATTAGAAGAACAAAAACGATATATCTTAGCTATGAAAAATAAAATTGGTGAAGGAATTGTATCAAATAAAAAAAGGAGACGCAAAAAGAATGATATAATTCCATTATAAAATACTTATTCAAAAAATATGTAAAAAAAATTAAAGACAAAAANAGACGCAAAAAGAATGATATAATTCCATTATAAAATACTTATTCAAAAAATATGTAAAAAAAATTAAAGACAAAAATTTTTAGAGATATTTATACGATTCATGAATTACCAGATAAAATGAATACTAATAAATGTGCAATTGTACATTTAGATATATCTGCAAATCCTGGTACTCATTGGGTTTGTTATTATAAAATTAATAATTATATTTATAACCTCTTTTCATTTGGTGAAAATATTCTTATAGAATTAATTAAATATTCTGACCATAATCATATGTATTATAATGATCATAGAATTCAAAATTTCGATTCGGTTCTCTATGGTAATTTATGTTTGATAATACTAGACTTATTTTCAAAATAATACAATTTTCTAAGATAATTTCTTTATTATTAAATGACAGATTTATTCGGGAAGCCATTAATCAGTTGTTGAGATAAATAATTTAAAATTGACGACATAAAAAAAATGTCAATTTTAATGAATGTTACAAATAAAAAAATTTATGATTTCTAAGAAAGACTTAAAAAATTATCATAAAAATCAGAATAATGAATTTAATGAAAAATTGAAAATTTAAATTATATATTTTATACCTGATGCTATTAAAGCTAGATTAAGCTAATTTAATTCCAGCATAGGAAATATCTTTGCTCGTAAATCTANAAATTTTAATGAATATGTTACAAATAAAAAAATTTATGATTTCTAAGAAAGACTTAAAAAATTATCATAAAAATCAGAATAATGAATTTAATGAAAAATTGAAAATTTAAATTATATTTTTATACCTGATGCTATTAAAGCTAGATTAAGCTAATTTAATTCCAGCATAGGAAATATCTTTGCTCGTAAATCTAGTTTAACTAAATATGATAAAAATCAAAATTTTAATCAATTTCAAAATTATGTTGCTTTGAAATCTGAGTAAAGTGATTATATCAAAAATTATAAATTTGATAATTTTAAAAATGATATAGCTATACAGTTTATGCTAAATGATTATATTAAAATTATAAATTTTCTTAATTTTGCTGAAAGAACGAATAAATATTATACAAGAATGTTAGATTAACTTATTCCTAATAAAATTGATTGAAAAATTATCTGATAATAATAATAAAATATTTTATTTTAAATAATAATGCTTTAAAATCTTAATAGAATAATTATACTAAAATTACGATTTTAATCAATTTAAATATTATGTTGCTTTGAAAACTGAAATAACAGATCTTAATCAATCTCTTACTAACTATTATGATACAACCATAATCTTAAAAGTTGATAGTTTAAATAAAAATTTTAATCAATTTAATTATGTAAATTTTTAAAATTCTATTGACTTACTAGATGGCAATATTAAGCAATTAAAATAAGATTTTGCTTTGAAATCTGAATTAACTGATAATATTAAAAACTGCCGCAAATTTTTTAGCTGTTCGTATGATAAAAGGTTCCAGATGTATTTACAGTTAAAACACATAATATATTTTTGAAATTTGCACAATATTAATGTCATGGTATAATTTCCAGGTTTGGCAAACCAATTTTCTTTTATTTTTTGCTTTAATTTAATAGATGTAACATAATATTATTTGGTATACTGTGAGAGTGTACTATTTAAATGTAAGCATAAATAAAAACTACAAAAATTACTATACTTTTGTAATATTTTCTATTTGTAATTTCAAATAACAAATTGAGTGTTATATAGTTTACAATTTGCCTACCGTTACCAGAAATAAATCTGATAATATTTCAGATAAAAACTATTGCTTACCAGTATTACCAACAGAGAACTTCCTCAGTGATTTTAATTCATATTGACTACGAAATTAGTATTAATAAATTATATATAGTGTTTTACATGTATATATGAGTAAGTTTAATTTAAAAACAAAAACGATGATTTAATGTTAACGACAGTATGAAACTTTTGTGGTACATAGTTTTTGCTCCGGTGTTTTGGAAGAAATGGAAAAAAAAAAAAAAAATTATACGAATATTGTAATATATATCTGAAAAGTTATTTCAGGTTTGGAATACAGTGGACTTATGATTGTATACATTTTCATACAGGAATCATATTTTAAAAATCGATATTAATGAAATATCAATTTTGTCACGTTTTAAATGTTTCCCTCTTTTGTTCAGTAGAAATACTTCAATTGATTTATCCGCTGGGAAGAAAGTAGTCTTATTTTATATTTATATCTTGTTAAGTGTATTACTATAACTGTGTAAAATTTTCTGTATTATGAAACTTAACAAACTTATTACTCATATTTTATTACTGACACTTTTACTACTCATGGGCTTAAAATATACTCAGTGTTTGTTGAATACAACATTTTTTAACATTTAGTAAACAGGATGTATCGGTACAGCTGTTACAAACTTCCAGAAGAGATATAGTACACCTAGACGATCGGAAATCACATAGCAATGCATGGTCGGAAACGCTTTCCTGGCGCGGTAGTAACGACACAAAACTCAAGAAAGGAAGGACACGAACAGGGTGAGAAAACATGGTTATTTTTTTACTACAGCCGTCGATCTTGGGTGAACTCGGCGAGACATCCGGGACACACCAGCGATGGTGGCTAGCCTCTGGCCCAGGATGAAGACTGATGTCAGTGATGCTTCCAAGGTCCGATGCATTCCAGCTCCATTCATCGTGCATCCGCAATCAGCAGACCGCAGATTCAAGCAGTGAGGTTCACTACACTTTGCATGTTTCAGCACCTCGAGATCCCCCTCGATGCCAAGGAGTTTATCTGCCACAAACACATGTGAGTACGATAGCATCACTGTTGCTTAAATAAGAGATGACTACTGCAGAAAGTAATTCTGTAATACCACCCTTGCCATTTATTTTAATAATAATTTTCCAGCTCGGAACTTGGCTATCTCTCCATGGAAAGCTCTTATTCCCTTTTCTCTCTCCAGTCCTTTGCTAAATCGCCCAACCTCTTTCACCATAGCCACCCCCAACACATTCCACTACCTCGCTGTTTTCACCAGCATGAACGAACTGCCTTCCTCTTTCCGTCCGCCTCAATAACCTAGATCACAGCCACAAAACCGTTATTCCAAGCGAAATCGAGTCATAAGTACAAATCTTAATTCTTCAGTATTTAATCGTTAACGCACCCTAACTCAGTACGTTTATACCGACACCTGAAACCAGAGTTTCGGTAACCTGGGTTTCGAGAAGCAGAGTTTGTGTATGGAATAAACGCCGCCAAAGTGAGATTTCGCCGAAACTCGAAATCGACGTTTGTAATTCAAGTTTCCCGTCGAATCTTAGCTTTCGTGCATGGTATAAACAACGAAACTTCAGTTTCGTTTATAAATATAGTTTGAAATGTACAACTAGGATATGTTGAGGTGTAAAACAAGATGATTAATTGGTTAAAAATAGTGTGTGTAAATGCTGAGTGATTACATAATTTTGCTATAGGTACGAAAATAATGAATACACAATAGATATGTTGCATCTTAAGAAAACTTTACGAAATATCATTTTTAATTATGTTTTATCCAGCAATGTATGCCACTTAAATAATTGTTTTTGTCATATTTATGATTTCCTGTCAAACGTATTTCCTTTTTGTATCACCATAACACAAAATTACATTTTTATTCATTGATTTGATACTAGTGATTTCCGGCATAAAACAACACATGAAACACAAGTTTCCAAAAACGGAGTTTCTTATGTACAATGTACGGATGCGTAAGAAAACTGACTCTGAACACGTAAACGGAACGAGCGAACGACTCGAGATGAATTTTCAACTAATCTACAATACGAAGAAATACACAGTTCTGCAACTTATGAAATAAAAAATACTCAGCTGTTGCAAATTACTGATATAGGTTTTATGATGTAAAAAAAAATTTGGGATATTTTTAGCGGGTTTAACACTGTGTAAATACTACTGCTGTAAAATGTGCGTGTGTTTATTAAAACAAAAATTGATAATAGCCACGGCATATCCATGCACTTGTGGCCATGTATACTGCAATGGCCACGAAAACGAAAATCAATAAACTGACGGGTTGTCGTGGTCTCAGGAGCGGGGATAAGTGAGGTTAAGTTTGCGGTACAGGCGTTTTGGTACTTACAAGGTTGAAAAAGGGCGCCAGAGCATGAGAGACTCATCCAGGGATGGGCCGATCGCCCACGTGGCTTATCCTGAGCTCACCCCGCGCGACAAGGTGACGTCGTCAGTTGTGAAGTCCTTCCTATGCCTACCAACAAGGGTGTAGGCCCCCTCACACGTCTCTAATTATGACGTGAGACTGTTAAGTGGCCGTTTTGCATGCCAAATACACCATAAAGACATGATCAGATGTGCTGTACACCAGTGGGTAGAAGATCGAAAGGTAGGTTACGCGGCCGATAGTGAAATAAAAACAAGAGATCACTTGCACTGATTTTTACTCATTGCCTCATACGAGGCAATTACACGATTTCAGCATTAAGGTGTGCTGGCAGCCGACACTGACAAAGAGGCATGTGGCCGATGAAAATAATTAAGTGAACTAAATCCCCCGGTGCGTTCCGAGCTGGCGAAGCTGAGAACGGCACTGCGCCCGGGCTAAGCAAAGAAGTGAAGTCACTTAAGTTCCAGAATAAATAAATAACTATTGACACACTAAAGACCGGTACAAGATGTTGAGCCCGGAGGTGCGCGGCGTGTGTCCACTCCCTCAGAGCGTACACAACCAACTGGCCGAGCATGGAGGGCCCATCAGGGAGCCCTCCTCGAAAGCGCGCCAAGTGCATTAAGGAAATACACTGGCACATTTACAGAAAAAACAAATAAACACAAAAACAATTACATAACACTACCATACAAGAACACTTTCATATATTAATTTGCGTGCGCAAATTGAGCATAGAAAGAAATTGAATTGGCAATAAAAATTATATGCAACATAATTTAAGTATACCACAGGGCTGTCTCTCCCAGTCTGTTGCGTATACATTAGATTTGTTTACGTTTTAGCATTTTTATTTAAATTAATGCAAAAATCACTTACACCCTTATTTATATCAATTCAAGAGTAACAGCAGGTGACTCGCGGTGGACGAGTCCACCCTGACCCCTGGAGGGGTGTGGGTATCCCTGCTCGAATGCGTGGTTTGCAAAGCCCGTTTTTACTGGGGCGCAAAAATACGGGGGTTGTTTACGTGTTATTAAAGCCCAAAAATTACTGAATACTTTACACACTCACACTACACGAACAACACACGCACGGGGACGTAAACTGGAAATGGAGGGGGTACACGAGGGCTTTTGTATTAACTGTAACCACTGTGTCCCCCTCGCTGCATTCATTTCCTCGCCGGTATTCTAACTGGGGACGTCTTTAGGCTGTCTTGGTCAGCCCGAATTATCACGCCCTCAAAACGTCTCTCTAGAGGTCATGAAAATGGGACGGTCACCTGACTCCGACAGTACCCAGGTGGTCGCAGAGGGGTGGTGCACTCTGGTGCACGTCACCGGTGTAAGAGTCATGGAGGGGGTGAAAGCCGCGTTCGGGCCGACTGCCCCTAGTAGAGAGCTGCGCTGTTGAAGCAGGAAGAACGGGTTAAAGGTAGAGGGANCAATACTTGGGGGCCGTTCGACCTTTGCAGCCCTCCAATCCCTACTGCGCAGCTAGTGGCAGCAGGAAGGTGGTCGATGTGGGCCTCGGGGGTGGTGAGGCGGGAACCCCGTGTCGCCTTGGGCGGCATGTCCCTCGGTGACGCGAGACGCAAGGCACCGCGGTGCAGTGTGGCAGGCTGTGGCCGGCCGAAGAGCTGAAGCGAGCAGGCGAGGACGGTTGATATGTGCCGCTTCTGCATGGAGCAAAGTTGTACATTCACTTTCGCAGGGCGAGGTAAACACAGAACAGAGAATGCGGAATGGCGAAAATGCGAGTATCCAAACATGGTGTTGCGACGGTGGCGCCGCCGCGCGCATCGTTTTTGGATTCGCTCCTCTGTAAAGCAGCGTGCTTCTTGGCAGACTCGGCTCCCCTCCTGTATTCATCCCTCATTTCCCTCCCTTGATTACCTCTCCTTGTACGTCAGCTTTTTTAAATTCAGGGGCTAGTTTATATAAGTTGTTACACACCTTGTGCAGCATTCATTCTACGCATGTGAAGAAGATCGTCGGGTTGCTGCCTGCTAGACCAAAGTTAAATTATAACATGAGCTAAAATTGCTAGTTTACCCGTCCTTGGACGAGGGTGCTATGAGACGCCGTTTAAATAATGTAGTTGCATGTGTGCTGGAGCTTGTAAAACGGTGAGTCGTGGTCGCAGCTTTCCATTTGTGGGTCAATTTAGTGTTTTTTTAATAATTGTGTGGTGTACTATTGTGTTTGTCTTGGACTTTGCAGGGAGTTAGATTTTTTCTAAATTCTGGTTTTGTACGCCTCCCTAAATTGTAGTTTCGGCCTATCTGATTTCTTGCTTCTGTGAATAGTTCAGGTTGCTTTAACGTGTTGTGTATAATTTTTTGTTCACTGCCCAATGATTTACTTAAAGTTTAATTGTCGCTACTGTGCTACCCACAACTTACTCGTCGTCGATTATTTTATTCAGTGGAGCTATGGTTAGGGTCTACGAACTGCCTCCATCGATTCGCTGATCTAACGTAATAATCTTATTTCAGATTTTAACTTGTGTTTTTTCGTAAATGGGGTTTTTCTGGGCCTGAAACGCCGCCCTCCTTTAGTCAAATTGCTCCACTAAATACTTCGTATTTATCTAATCATCAATGTAACTATTTGTAATTTAGAAACGTTTTAATATTACTCTGCTCGTTTTTTAAATGTAATGTTTATTGTATATTTTGGAGTTACATAAAACTTTTGAATAAGCTACTGCGCAGCAATTTAATCCCCTAAGGAAGGGGAAGGTAAGCCAGAGGAAGTGAGAGGAAAGCTGAAAGCCCTAGACCCTGTCAAGGAACAGCTTAAAGTGAAGAACCTCAGAGCAGTAGGCAAGAACGGAATCCTTCTAGAGGCAGAAGATGAAGAAACCCTACTAAAGTTAAGGAATGTCAATCGAATGGATGAACTGGGTCTTCGAGTAGAAGACCCGAAAAGACGAGGCCCCAAGGTCATCATTTTCGATGTTCCTAGGGAATACGATAACCCAGAGTTCTTGGAAACAGTGCGAGAACAGAACTTCTCAAGCGATCAGATTGGCAAGGAAGACTTCTGCAAGAATGCTTCTATTCGCTTTCGCACGGGCCCTCGTAATATAAAGAATAAAGTTAACATAGTACTGTAAACGACCCCTGCACCGAGAAGGTTACTGATTCAAACGGACTATTTGTATGTGGGCTTCCAATGGTGCAAGGTGAGGGATTACCTTGAACCGATGCGATGCTTCAAGTGTCAATGATATGGACACATCAAAGAAAGATGCAAGTCCCCGCTGGTCTGTACTGGTTGTGGGNAGATGCAAGTCCCCGCTGGTCTGTACTGGTTGTGGGGAGAGCCTGGACATAAGTATTCGGAGTGCACCAAAAAGGAAAATGGATTTAAATGTTTTAACTGCATCCGAGATAAATGCAAAGACACAGATCACAGACTTGGGCATACTGATTTTCCAGTACATCAGAGACAGTTAGATCTGGAACTCGACAGGACCCAGTATGTCATGGGGACATGCGCAGCTACGCGTCGAGCAAATCAACCTGCAGAGGGCCGCAGTTCCAACCATGGAACTGCATAGAATTGGACAGGAGCAACAACTGGGTCTGGTATTGATGCAGGATCCCTACCTGATTCAAGGGAAAATATCGACTCTCCAAGGCCGTTTCGTTTTGACTGGGGAAACGTCGATGGCGGGAATACCCCGAGATTAACTATATCCGACTGGAAGCTCTGTCAAAGACGCATCATGCATGTTTGAAGGTGGAAATGGGAGGCGGGAGTAAGACGATGGTATCGTCATACTTCCAACCTCAAGACCCGATTAAACGTCACCTTTCCCAGTGGAATGTGATCGTTCAAAGAGCGAAAAAAAAGGACATCATATTCGGTGTGGATATTAACGCCAAGTCCGAACTATGGAATTCCCCGGTGACAGACGGACGAGGAGAGGAAGTCAATAAGTATCTTATTGAGAATAACCTGCAGGTTGCAAATACACTAGGATATCAGGCGACCTACTGGTCACCAGTCCATGACTCAGAATCATACTTATACGCAACAGTAGCAACAGCGCATGCCCTTGAACTTATTGGGGACTGGAGAGTTTCAGACGAAGTGGACTCCGATCATAAAATGATCCTGTTTACCATTCGGCTGAAAGGTGGTAAGGGAGAGAAACCAACAAGGCTCTGGTTTGTCACAGCCCGAGCTGACTGGTCGCTCTTTGACACAGTACTGCTCAAGAATCTGGCAATGTATAATAAAAATGTCAATGTGGACATCAACACTAAGGCCAAGAACCTGGTTAAGATCATCATGGACACCTATCAGGAAGCAATTCCTTGGGTGTCCAAAAATGTACGACATCATTCCTGGTGGGACGATGAGCTGGAACTGCTTCGCAGAGATGTCAAGTGTTACAGAAAGAAGTTTAAAAGAACGTGCCACCCAGAACACCGGCAAGTTGCAATGCTGCATTATAATGTCTTGAGAGCGGACTATCGGCGAAGACTGAGAAAGAATAGACCAAACAGCATGGAGAGAGCTAGTAACGGATAGGGGAAATGAAGGTCCGTGGGGCCTTGTTTACCGAATGGTGTCAGGCAGGATCAAAAACCCAGACGAGCTTCCAGCTCTGGAGCATGATGGACGACTATTGCAATCCTTTGAGGAGAACGCCAGGCACTTGATGAACGTCTTCTTGCCTGATGATGATCTGATAGGGGAATTGGATTACCATCGGGAACTCAGATACATGACCAGAATGGAAACCAGAACCGAGGACACTTCAGGTTTCTCAATAGCGGAACTTGACAGAGTTGTCCGTGGTACCAAGATGAAAAAGGCACCAGGACTCGATAAACTAACTGGCGAAATGCTCCTCCGAGCATATCCCAGGATGAAGAATGAGATGCTGGAATTGTTAAATCTGTGTCTGAAAATGGGTAGAATCCCTGATTGCTGGAAGAGAGGCCTGCTAAAGATCATATACAAAGGGGGAGGAAAGAACCCCAGACTAGCCAAGTCCTATAGACCCATCACGCTCTTGAGTGTGATGGGCGAGGTTTTGGAATGGCTGATCAATATAAGACTGATGGAATACCTTGATGTGGTCCAAGGTATCCATGCTAAACAATATGGTTTCGTAAGGGGCAAAAGTACAGAGAAGGCAATCATAGACATGGTAAATCAGGCAAAAGATTATGAACAAGACTACATTCTGGCAACCTTCCTGGATATCTCAGGGGCTTTCGACAATGCCTGGTGCCCCCAAAATACTGTGGAGACTGCGGTTACTGGTGTCCAAGAAACCTATACGTTTTGATCAGGGACTTTCTTACCCGAAGGATTTGTGAGATTCACATAGGGAAACACAGAGAGAAAAAATAACAAACGAAAGGATGCCCACAAGGATCGGTTCTGGGGCCATTACTCTGGAATATTATCTTCGAAGGATTGCTAAGGCTTGACTTCCCGGATGTCTCTGTGATTTATGGATATGCTGATGACGGGTTACTCCTAATACCAGCTTGGACTATGCCGGAGTTGGAGGAAAAGACGGCAATTGCCCTTGAAGCAATAAGGACACTGGCAGTNTAATACCAGCTTGGACTATGCCGGAGTTGGAGGAAAAGACGGCAATTGCCCTTGAAGCAATAAGGACACTGGCAGTGAACTTAAAGTTGAAGTTCACTGTTGAGAAAATGAATGCCATCATCCTGAAGGGAAACCTCCAACGAAAACCGGTATTTGGATTCGAAGGACGAGTTGTAAAACTCGTCCAACGGATGAAGTACCTGGGTGTGATCCTGCAGACCCGTCTCTCGTTCCATGGATACATAAGCTATGCCGTGAATAAAGCAGTGGTCATGTTTTCATAAGCTCCAAGCCGTGGCTCCGGCAAACTGGGGTCTCGGCTACCACACGCTGAAGCTAATGTACAGGGGTGTCTTCCTGGCCGTGGTCTCCTACGCCTGTGGTGTTTGGTTTCCAGAGGTGAGTAAGGTACATATCAAACACAAGATGATCAGTGCTCAAAGGGCAGCACTTATGGGAGTTACGAGAGTGTACAGAACAACATCAAATGATGCCCTGCAAGTGATTGCAGGAGAGATCCCACTCGATCTGCTAGTCAGAGAAAGAGGTGAATTGAGCAGAAGAAGATGGGTTGACTCTGTCTCACTCTAGGAAGCCAGATTTGTAAAATAAAGAACTTTGAATGACTGGCAGAATCGGTGGGATGCATCAGACAAGAGCAGCCTGATGCACGAGATCTTCCCTGATGTCCGGCTGAGACTGCTAGCTGGGTGGCTTCCATAGGTCACTACGGGGCGCAGTTCTTGACAGGACACTGGAATTTCCNCCGGCTGAGACTGCTAGCTGGGTGGCTTCCATAGGTCACTACGGGGCGCAGTTCTTGACAGGACACTGGAATTTCAAGGCTAAGCTTTTCTCTTTTACTCTCGTTGACGACCTAGTCTGTGTGGTGTGTGGGGTGCCTGACACCCCCACTCACCTGCTCTTTGACTGCCCGAAGATTGAGGACTTACAGTCCNCTGTGTGGTGTGTGGGGTGCCTGACACCCCCACTCACCTGCTCTTTGACTGCCCGAAGATTGAGGACTTACAGTCCTCTTTCGAGGGTAGGAATGGACCTCTCACCCTACGTAACATGCTGGTGTCAAGGGTTCTGGCTCCAAGGGTGCTGGAATACCTGACGACAGTGGGGAAAAGGAATGAAAGCCTCGACATGTGGTGGCTGAGCCACAGTCTGAGTAGAACTCTGGATCTGGAAAACTCGGATGAATCTGAAAACCAAGATGTCTAAACACCTCTTTCCTGTAGTGATACTGGAGGAAGGGGTGTCAGCTCAAGACTACCCAACACCTGAAATAACTCCTTAAATTGATAAGAAAACACCTATTGTGACTCAAGCTCAAGTCCCTCGGATAGTAGGATCAATCCTACACCTAATTGACCCGGATGAACAAGAACCAGTACAAGAGGAGACAAAAACAGAGAAGAGAGAATGGCCGTGTTCATGGGACCTGGTCCTCTTCGTGAGAGAGGGATTCAATAACCTGGGAAGAAATGTCAGCAAAATGCCGAGAGACCAGCGGAGAAGAGCCGTTTACACACTGAACAGAGAGAGAGAGTTGTGGAGACACTGAACCTACCTGAAAGAAAGCAGAGTGAAGAAGTTGAGTTTTATGGAATAAAANGGGAGAAGAGCCGTTTACACACTGAACAGAGAGAGAGAGAGTTGTGGAGACACTGAACCTACCTGAAAGAAAGCAGAGTGAAGAAGTTGAGTTTTATGGAATAAAAGAAAGAGAGGTCTCCATTCTGCAGAAATTAGTGAGGCAAAGTGAATCCATCGCATCACCTCAGAAGGTAGCCACTATTCAATGGCCATCGAACAGGAACACCATCGACGCAGCTGTGCAAACATGGCCCATGGGGGCTAATCCCAAGAAACCCTGGGAGCTGTACAACCAAATGGTTCGTGGCTCCCAAATCTCAAGACTCGAGGATCCGGCAACGCTGATGGCAGCTGTTGCCCTCTTAGTTAGATCAATGGACCGGGGAGATAAGGTTCTCTTCCCCCGCATGGAATGTGTGGATAGACTTGTCGTCGCCCAGGCAGGCCTGCCCACGGATCCGGAGGCACTCGTCCGTACATACGGGAGGCTTACCTTAGACTACAGTAAGCCCTTCACTGGATACACTGTGGCGAGGTATTAGTCCTATACCTCGGGCAGTATTCCTAAACCATCGGATTTGACAAACACCTGATTGACACCACTTCCTGGAAAATTCTCTTGTATGTTCCAGGAAACCTGACGACAGCCCCAGCTAATGAAACCGGAAAATGAAAATGATAGTGGAAGGATGAAATGGCCCCTGGGGTCAGAAGTGTAAGTGTGTATGTGTGTGATGTCGGTAGGAGGGGTCTGACTGGCCAGACTGGGATCCCGACGAGGTCTTAGCATTAATGTACTTGGCACGATGTTGCACATGCCCTTGGAAACTCTCCCTTTCTCTGCCACGAGGACCGCACCTTCTGGAGAAAAGAAAAAAAAGATCAGGAAAGAAGACGGAAGTGACTAGTGGGCGGTGGCAGAGAATCGCGACGAGGCCCTCGGCATGCTCGCTCTTGGTGCTATAGCTGTGCAACCTAGGGAAACTCTTCTCGCCCGTCTGGATACTAGTCATGATCTGCTTCCTACCGACATCTATGAATGTGATGGTTCGGAAAGTCTGCAGTGTTGAATAGAATTATGCTCCTTGCGTTCGGTGGGCGAGGAGGCGGGGAACAATTCTGGTTTACCATTTGTCCCCCAAATCTTAGCCCATTCCTCACTCGAGCGCACTGAGTCGTGTTTTGTGTTAAGGGTATGCCGCCTTGCTTAATTTCTCATGAAAGAAGGACTCGCGCTGTTCGTGTTACGTATGTATGCCTAAATTCTTAGGTTTTCAAATTAGATTATGTTCGACCAAGCATGGCGGATTTCAAAAATGCAAGTTCCCAGTGTTACCTTGCGATACAAAAAGAGCCGATTTAACTATTTGTTTGTGGGAGTTTAAAGTAAAAGTAGAAAGTCAGTGCTCCTGGTATAACCTTTTAATAAGTATCGGCCACCAGGAGGAGCGGTTTGGTGAGGAAAGCGCCGGTTCCACCGGGAACTTGTCATTACTGGCACTGGCACAGAGAACACAGCACAGAGGTGGTCTGACAGAAATGAAATCAGCATGGAAATATTCACTCCTCGCGGGGATGGTTAGGGGAGATGATGGTCAAATGTGTTCTCTGGAATCCCCCGACCGAGCATCCCCGATCAAAAAGAAACATTTCCAGTGATTCATTCTTGAATAGCTCATGTAAGCTCTTGAACTGAATCAGGGATGCGTTTATTCAAAATGGCGAGGACAGGTTTTTACATGAGAATAGCAGAAAACCTATGAGAGCAGCATGAAAAATTGCACAGAACAGGCACAAAGACAAGACCAGAAGAGGAGAAAAATGTCGTGCACTGACTTACTCATCAGAGTACAGTCTCAGTGCGGGATGATGGAGGGTGTGCCGGCCTTCCGGCCGTAAAAACCTGTCATTCCTGGCTAATGGCAACCATCTTGGATGTGCCCACTTCACAGTCTTGCATTCCCAGTGTGGGGTTTAATCAGAGTCCTCCTGATCTCCTTTATTTTCTCACGCGCTCTCATTCCTTCCTACTGGATGTCCCTACTGCATGCTCTTGCATTCTGTGTGGAGGGTTTTTTCTATGCTATCCCTCCCAGGTCCCTGTTAGGATGCCAGCATTTTCTCTGTAGTATCCCTCCCACGTCCCCACCATGATGCCAGGGTTTTCTCCATGCTATCTCACCAGGCTCCCGACCAGGATGCTTAGCTATCCCTCCCAGGTCCCCACCAGGACACCAGGGTTTCTTCGGTGCTTTTCCTCCCGAGTCCCCACCAGAATGCCAGGGTTTTCTCCATGCTATCTCTCCCAGCTTTCTGCCAGGATGCAAGGCTATCCCTCCCAGGTCCCTGCCATTATGCCGTGATCACTTCTGACTGCAATCAAGGAGATAAGGGCAAGTAGACCTTAAGCCTTGTTACAAGCATAGTTGGTCAGCATTTCCAAAACTTTGAAGTTCGGGAACATTTAACAAACGTCCACGTATGTAAAGGAAATAAAGGCATACATACAAGCGTGTCACAAAGTTACTATTGCATGTAGGAGTGTAGGGTTTGAAATAGCACACACATATGCATCGGCCTGCAAGCACTTGTTTAGCAAATAGGTGCATTCTGATTTGCCTCTACCCCACTACACAGAGAATTACAACATAGCTTCGTATTCGAAAGGTTGGATGGTGATATAAATTATTGCAACCATAGAAAACTGACCGGTTGTTAACTGCATGAAGGCAGCACTGAGGGTACAGCACTGCGAAATCGACTATGATGTGTACGACTAACACCATCAGTCCAACACAAGGGCCTGCGGCTCGAGTCATCGTTAGCCTGGGTAAACCGTTAATATCCAGTCATACTTTGAAAAATAAAGCAGTATACAATTGTATCGATAACAAGACAAACGTAGTCGCAGGTTACACAAAAACATGTACACATTAATATAAATAAACACCTTCAGCCAAGCGCAAGGGTATGGAAACCGAGTGTAAAATATAAGAAACACCCCTCTACATGAAAAATCAGTCATGTAAAAAAACAATAAAGGACTGCCATATATACATGTATATCACGAGCATGATGTCATAATGAGTCACAATATATAAAAAATACCCGATAGAACCACATTCCATAATAATGATATCAGTGATGCTATCATGCCAAGAAGTTTAGTAAAAGCTAAAATGTACGCCGAAATTAGAAAGAACGAGTGATCACAAGGGCTAACCATAAAAATGACTACAATAAGTCAAGTGCGATACACATTATGCAAATTGTAAACACTGTGTTCCTTTGCTTGCACAAAACAACATACATTTAAACCATTAGTCGCACAAGGGAGACGTCACTGCAACACGCTGATGCAAACAGATATAAAAATAATTGTAAATGCAAATACACTCAAGAGCCAAAACAAATTGGGACACCTGCCTAATATCGTGTAGGGCCCCCGCGAGCACGCAGAAGTGCAGCAAAACGACGTGGCATGTACTCGACTAATGTCTGAAGGTATGCAGGAGGCAATTCACACTATGAATCCTGCAGGGCAGTCCACAAATCCATACGAGTGCGAGGCGGTGGAGATCTCTTCTGAACAGCACGTTTCAAGGCATCCCAGATATGCTCAATAATGTTCATGTCTGGTAATTTACGTGACCAATGGAAGTGTCTAAAGTCAGAAGAGTGTTCCTGGAACCACTCGGTAGTAACTCTCAACGTGTGGCGTGTCGCATTGTCCTGCTGGAATTGTCCACGTCCGTCGGAATGCACAATGGACATGAATGGGTGCAGGTGATCGGACAGGATGCTTACATATCTGTCACCTGTCAGAGTCGTATCTAGACGTATCAGGGGTCCCATTTCACGCCAACAGCCCACGTCCCATACCTTGACAGAGCATCCACCAGCTTTAACAGTCCCCTGTTGACATGTAGGGTCCATGGATTCATGAGGATGTCTCCAAACCTGTACACATCCATCCACCCGAACAATTGGAAACGAGACTCGTCAGACCAGGCACTGTATTTCCAGTCATCAACAGTCCAATGGCGGCGTTGGCGGACCCAGGCGAGGCGTAAAACTTTGTGTTGTGCAGTCAACAATGGTACACGAGTGGGCCTTCGGCTTCGAAAGCCCATATCAATGATGGTCCATTAAATAGTTCGCACGCTGGCACTTGTTGTTGCCCCACGTTTAATGATTCTCGTCAGTCGTCGTTTGTCCCGTTCGTTCACGGTCTTTTTCCGGCCGTAGCGATGCCGAAGATTTTTTTTTGCCGGATTCCCAATATTCATGGTACACTCGTGAAATGATCGTACGCGAAAATGTAAATTTTATCGCTACCTTGGAGATGCTATGTGCCATCTCTCGTGCGCCAACTATTAACACCACGTTCAAACTCACTTAAATCTTGATAACCTGCCATTGTAGCAGCAGTGACCGATCTAGCAACTTTTCCAGATGCTTGCTGTCTTATATAGGCGCTGCCGACCGCATCGTATTACTCTGATTGATTCCATACAGTGGTTCCTAACCTGGGGGTAATTACCCCCTTGGGGGTAAACCCGTTTTTCCTGAGGGGTAACGAGCAAGATGTTTAGCTGTGGTTATTTAGTGCGGCGCTACACAATGAGCATTAACGGGACGGTGGCGTTGCGATTCATTCAAACTTCCTGCAACTTCGAGAATTAGTATGAAGTGCGACGCGATTCACTGGCCACCTCCCGCGCTCGCTCTCTCACTTCGCTTCCGCCTGCACGCGTACTTACCCCTGCGCGCCACACTGTTGGTTTTCTTCGTTCGTTCAATCAGTCGAGCAATCAATTACATCGAATACAGACGTGTTCACTTCACGCCGGATGAGACAGGCCAACCAGTAGTACGCTCTGCACGTGTATTAAGTTTCGAAAACGCACTTAATCAAGTAAGTAGGTATATATAAAATAAGTATCGTATATTTAGCTTAAGGCGCAAATATACTTAAGACTTAAATATTTTTAAGTATCACTCTTGATTTCAGAAACCATGCCACCTACAAAAAAAAAGTGGTCATACCAAGAAGCGTATCTGCAATGGGGTTTCACTCAAATTATTGTTCAAGGAATCGAATAACCTCAATGTGTGCTATGTAAAAAAGTGCTTAGTTCGGAGAGTATGAAGCCAAGCCAATTAAAATATCACCTTGAAAGAAGTCATCCAGGCTTTAAGGAGAAAGATCTGGAATTTTTTAAAAGAAAACAATCTATTCTAAAATATTTGCGCGTGGATTCAACAGCCACTTTTTTTTCAATCAAATGAAGCTCGCATCGAGGCTTCTTATCGAATAGCTCTCCACATTGCAGAGAACAAAAAGCCTCACACCATAGGTGAGGAACTAATCAAACCCTGTTTGCTGGACGCAGTGAAGCTAGTTCTTGGAGAGCAACACATGGGTAATATAAACCAAATATCGCTTTCTAACAACACTATCAAAAGTCGCATAGAAGAGATGAGCATGTTTATTTTGACACAGTGCTCACTGAAATTAAATCCAGCCCCTAGTTTGTACTTCAGTTAGATGAGTCAACAGATGTTGCATCTTGTTCCCAATTGCTTGTATATGTTCGGTACGTAAGAAATGACCAATTAAAAGAGGAATAACCATTTTCCGAATCACTGAGCACCACTACTCGTGGAGAAGACGTGTTCTAAACTTTGAAAAAGTTTATATAGGACAACGAACTCCAATGGTCGAAGTTGATCGGTGTTTGCACAGATGGTGCAATTTCTATGATGGGGATTCGCTCAGGATTTCAACCATTGGTCAAGGCAGTTGCTCCTCATGCCACGTTCAGCGACTGCATTATACACCGTTATGATTTGGCAGTAAAACCACTTCCATTTGATTTTATGAACGTATTCTCCGACATTGTAAAAATTGACAATCATATCTGAGGTAGTACGACAAACACTTAAGTTCTATGCCAAGAAGTTGGGGCCAAATTTGACGTTGTTACGGTTGGGTCCCGTTGTGAAATGCCTAACTAAGCAGAACCTAAGAAAGACGCCACAGAGTTCATTAACACCAAGCCGGAACCTAATTCAGCAACGATAGAACAATGGCGCAAAGACGCCACAGAAGTGCTGGAATATCAAAACGGCAGACTGAGAGTGATTGCAGCAATCAGGGGAGAATAAAACACACGACGCTCGGCAACAGTGGATCCGCTGAGCTAGTGCTGATCTAAGAGCATTTTAGGTAAGAAGAACAGTCAACCCGGAAGAGCCTGCCGCCGACGCACAAGGGGAACCAATCAAATCAAAGTAAGTCAATAGTCACGTGGTGGGGCGAGAAGTATGATATTGACGTCTACGACCGAGAGAGGTCGTCGTCTCCTTTGAACTTCAGACGTGACACTAGCGGTTCCTGGGGGCAGAATCCGACAGCGGTTCCGGGTGCGAGACTTAGGGTGAGTTCCTTTCTTTAAATGTGATCCTCCTTCTTATTAACCTTCCCTGAGTCATTTCCTCTCACTTCCGTTGGACTTAATTTTAAATGGAATATCATTGTATACTCTAGTAACTATTGTTCCAGTAAAGTCTTTATTAATGATTTCTACAATCCCTTTAAATATCTGAGCAACAATGTGCTTCTCTTTCATACAGAAGTACGCTGGTTATCGCGGGGTAGAGTGTTGCACGGGGTACTTGAACTCCGAGAAGAAATCGCCTTATTTCTGGAAAGGATCAAAACAGCCAAAGAGAGAGAACTTCGCATGAAAATAACAGACAAAATATTTATTGCAAAGCTTGCGTACCTCACATATTTTTTTCGGAGAAATAAATATGCTTAACCTGTCTCTACAAGGGAACATGGTGAATGTTTTGACAGCTCAAGATAAAGTTGCTAGTTTTCTCCGAAAACTTCAGCTCTACCAACGCAGGGTTGAGGTTGAGGATGTATCAATGTTCACAGAATTAGCCACGCTGCTCGTGGGAAATGATGAAAATGCACATTCACAAATGACATCACTCAACACTTATCTTCCTTGATTAATTCCATCAATAACTATTTTGCCGATTTAGGAAATCTATTTCAGTGGATGAAGCTATTTTCTCAGACAGCGATATACCCGCTAAAGTAGAATTCCTTGGCGTGCGTGAAGACAACAAATTGAAGGTGGATTTTGAAAACCACGAGCTATCAACGTTTTGGGCAAAAGTTGCTGGGGAATACCCTATAATTGCTGACAGAGCTGTTAAAATATTAATCCCTTTCGCGACTACTTATAGGTGTTGACATGAACCAGGCGTTCACTGGTACCTTTGTGCCCACTGTGACTGCCGCAGTAGTGTCCCCCACTCCAGATGCACCACACCAGCAGGCATGTGAGCAAGAGTGATAGTGTATTCAGTGTTGTAAACAATCAGGGTTCGTCAATATCGTTTATTCAGTGCTATCTAATTAATCAGCGTTTACCAATTTAATTTCATCAGTGCGACATAATTGATCGGAGTGCATCAGTATAGTTATTCAGGGTTATATGTAGTTATTCAGTGTCATAATTATAAAGTGTATTTGTTCCGTGTGTGTAAATTGCACCAGTGTCATTAATTATTCAGAGCTTAATAATTTAATCATTATTATTTATTGGTTCAGTGGATCTATTCAGTATTTATTTATATCATATTTATCGTGTTGAAAGACAGTCATCACATACCCAGCCAGCCAGGGACATGTGACATTACTAAGTTGGCAATACAGTGGCTGTTGCGATGCAAATATTTAATATTAATGTGACCCGGATTTGTTGTGTATTTGTGCAAGGGTAATTCTGTTTTATTATGTAAGTTGTCTAGGGTAATTGTGTTTGATTATGTTAATCTAAGGGATATCATTTTCTTACATCTCATTAGCATTTTTTAAGTCGCATTTATGTTTCATCTTTCCACCGCTTGGCGTCGTCCGCGCTCAGGTAGCGGGAGCCAGCACAGTTCACAGTAGAGTACGCTTCATCACTTCAACGCGGGCGGATGTGGTAAGTCTCTCGTTTCACAAGAACCTCGGTGCCAGCCCCTAAGGCTGCAACCTCACTCAGTAATCGTATCATCACATCATCCACGAAATAACTTGTATTTTATGTTACATCACACCGAGGGGAGAGCAGCGTCATGCGCCTTAATTAATTGTAATCCATTAGTGTGCTACATTGTACGACCACGCGGTCACCACGTGTCTGTTTCGGTTAAGTGTTCAATAAAATAATCATCTTTCATATAACCAATAGTACGTTCATTAATCTGGGCGTGCGCAGCGGCCATACAGCTCGCATTTTCCTATTATCTGACGGTGTGTTACCTCGAGCCCCCTAGGGTGATTAACCACGACCCGATCTCATTGCTCAACACTGAGCTGGCGCCCGGCACTTCCACAGCTGGAGGGACATCGCGCGCCCAACCGTCTCCCTTCGACAAGGGACGTACTGAGCGCACGTCAGTGTGAAGGTGGATTTTCAACGATGGTGGCCATGAAGACAAAATCAAGGACCAGATTGAATGTTGAACACGACTTGCGATGTGCCCTGACGGAAACAAAGGCAAATATTAAGAAGATTTTACAAAAAAGGCAATACCAACCGTCGCATTGACTTTTTTTTACGTCTATTTTACTTTTTCAACTTACTATATATTAAGGTGCATTTTTTTGTTAATAAATGTGGATACATTTTAATTTGTTTGTTTTCTGAATGGGGGCAAAGACAACTTTCTACAATTTTCAGGGGTAATGGTCTCAAAAAGGTTGGGAACCACTGCCATAATGTTACATAGTGTTCATGTCATTTTTTTTTCATTCGGCGTTTGACGCTGGTTCTTGTCACTTATGATGGAAGCCGATGTCACTCTGCCAATTCCACTTAGCACTCGGGCCAGAACAGCAGCATTGGTTACCCATTCCGAGAGCCCCCTCTGTACCATCATTAAGGCTGTTATCACTTCACTGCAATAATTACATAATTAACTGGAACATTTGTTTTCTTTTTTTTGTACCGAGGAAAGAACCACCTGCACTCTCATCAGAGATCTTAACGCTACCACACATCCGCATAACACCATGCTCATTTTCACGCAAAGGTCACCGGCAGGCCATAAGTGCTGGGTCCGTTTTCTTTCATTATTCACATGTAATCAAGCACAGTGAGTAAACAGCTTTACAAAGTTCAATGAGTGTTGATTCACTGTCCTCTGGGACATGTAAGGTGCTACACCCTTTGTAGTACTTCCCATAATTTTTCCAATATATTTCAGGCATATGGGATGGCCTAAGTCTCTTCATAAGATGTAAGTAGTGTAATATCAAGTGTGTGACATCATCATCTGCAAACTGATCGAGGCATCCAGAGCCTCTGGGCTGTCGACCAATTAACCGACATCACTAACTCTCCACTGGGTTATGGCGCCGGGCAATTCTACACTCAACCAGCATCTGTGTTTACCCCAAAACCACAGCCATTGGGTGCACGGGCCATTGGTCATTACACGTAGCATCTCACGCCTCGACATAACACACCACCAAGTGATATCGGCTGGCCTGTAGGTCGAAGCTAAAGTGCTAAGTGCCGTAAGTGTAACCAATAGTGTGCAGCATTTTTCTAAACATATCACACAACCTCATCTCATTCAAAGCTACAGTCAAGGGTGGGTTTTATTGTGTTAAGGGCCATTGAGCATGGCAACCCACAACCCTTTTCCCAGGTGAACTCGTTCATCCCTGCAGGAGACATCCACCTGGCAACACAGTAGAAAGTGAAAAATAAATACACCACTGGAAATTGAATACAGAGACTTTTCACAATAAAGCGTAACAGTGTATTCAACGTCTATTTATAAGAGGGTAAATATGTTTTCATAAATGGGGAGTGCCTATGAAGGCCTCAATCACAGTAAAAATTTCATTTAGTGTGGTGACACTCCCCCATCAACTTCACAACATCAAGCTTAACAGACATTTGTTTTAAAAAAACGGGGGTGTCCCCAATGTGTTTTCTTTAATTTATATAATTTTTCACCATTGCAATATTGTTACATAATGCTTATGTCATGTTTTAACATTCGGCGTTTGACGTCTGTTTTTCGCATCCTGTCGCGAAAGCCGACGTCATTCACCCAGTTCACATTAGCACATGAGTCAGACCAGTAATGTGGTCGTATGCCTCGCGAGACCCTTCGGTACCATCATTTAGGTTGAACTCACCTCATTACAATAGCAACATAATTAAACGGAACCTTTGATTTCTTTTCTGTACCGAGGGGAGTACTATCTGCACTCTCACGAGAGTGTTTAACGCTACCGCATATTTCCATAACGCCACGCTGACTTAGGTCGTTTTCATGCAAAGGTCACCGGCAGGCAATAAGTGCTGGGTCCGTTTCTTTTAGTATTCACATGTCCACTTCCTGAACATGTAATAAATTACGTGAGTAAATAGCTTTACAAAATTTAGGGAGTCTTATTTCATTGTCCTCCGGGACACATACGGTGCTACACCCCCTTGTGCTACCACACACAATGTTTCTAATATATTTCAGGTGTACGAGATGGCCTACAGTCTCGCTGCAAGGCCAACGTGTGTAAGTAGTTTAATATTAAGTGCGTTACAACTTCATCTTTAAACTGACAGAGGCATCCACGACCGCCCGGGTCGTCGACCAAACGACTCATATCATAAACACTCCACTGAGTTATGGCGCCGGGCAATTCTACACTACACCAGCCCTGGGTCACCTCGACCACGTTGACATTTTATTAGTCTTTAATGGGTAGTTTGCCATTCAACTTTGTATTTTTTCTTAAAATAAAGTGTTCAAATTTTTCTGTAGTTATTTGTGAATTGTCACAATATCTAAATATCTTCACATGGCCCTCCTTGCATGCCATTTCACTTTTTTTTAAAAGTATTTTATCCTCATTCAAACACAACTTGAACGCAAGTAGACTTACAGCCATTTTTTTCCATAGCAACCGCATAGCAAAGTGTAGTTTGCAACCAATACGGCTGCATACTGTGTTAAAAACCGCAGACGACTTATACAGCGTATAGGCATGTTAAAACACCATCATAGATTTAAAATGGGCAACAGTCTGTGCAAAGTACAGATGCATTTTAAGCTCCTTTTTCACCTCTGTCATTGTCTTCTAGCCTTCCAGACCCTTTGACTAATTTGAAATTAAATGCATTTTTCGAAGGCATATTTAAATAAAATTAGCATGTGTTTGAACTTGTAAATTGTGTAAATAGTGGCAGTAGTAAGTGTACATAGTGACATTTTGTATTTGGAACATTCGGATTTCCACCCTGATGATGCTTCTTTATAGTGTAGCCACCCTGCTTCCTGCCGTAAGACCAGTCTAGCAGCCTGCATGGTGGTAATTGAATATGTTTTAGGCCTCGCTCGTGTTGTATATCGTTTTTAATTAGTCGTGGATGTTGCATCCGTCTTTGATACAGAATGTTGCATGATCGCATTGTGGACTGTAATGAAGATGGATGCAACATCCACGATTAATTAAAAACGAGATAAGAGCCTAAAATAGGGCGTGGCTGTGCCGGGGACATGGATGTTTGTTTTGCGTGAATACGTCTACTTTTTACGTTCCCGGCACCTCTTCACTCGATCATATGGGTTTGCATGGGCATCACTGGATTGCTCTTGAGATGCTCTTTCCAACCGTATACGATTTTTGTATTTCGACTTGGCTTTTTGACGCCCACAGGCAGACATTGTGTTAAGTTTTAAATTTTTTTTAAATTAAACTCATACAATTTCACCATAACCACGCCACACAAATGTTTTATACACTCAATCGATTGATCTCGAAGAGAGCTGTTGTTAAAAATTAAACGAGCATCATAGCTACTCTATGTCAAAAGTTATACTACGTGGAAATTATGAGACGCGGCGCAACAAACTCAAAATGGCGGTAGCCCCACTCCCGCCACATGCGAAGCTTTGCAGTCCTCACACAACGTAACAAATTCTTTGATCCTTTGGCAATCGAGTGGTATAATTTAATTTTAGATGTATACAATAGATTCGGAGCTGCAATGCCAAACTGTATCACCTGATTTTGTTATCATTGGATTTTCTGAATTGCCCACTATGGTTGCAAATTTAAATACGTATTCACCTCAAAACACAACCACTTACAGCCATGTTGGTTGCTAGACTGCTCTTCAGCAGGAAGCAGGGTTGCCACCCTATAAGGATGCAGCATCAGGGCTACCAACCATTGTACCACACAGGGCAGGAAATTCAGAAGTTCAAAATGTTCCAAATACAAAATGTCACTATGTACAGTTGCTGCTGCCACAATTTACAAGTTCAAACAGTGAACATGCAAAATGTATGGTCTTCCAGACTGGATATGTGCAAATATTTGAGCATGTGTTTTGTGTGGAACAGCGACTTTCATTTAACAATGTTTGGTGATGTTTCGCCGCAGCACCCTTGGTGCCCTTCATTTCAGCACATTTATTTTCGTTTTCGGCACATACTGTACTTAGTATTTCAAGAAGTGTGGCATTTTTTAATTTTCGTTACAGCAAGCCCGGCATGCAATTTTCTACTCACATTTTTTGTTTATGTTAGCACTGTTATGTGCGGGAAATATTTTTGTTGTGGTACTTGTGAAGAAGTCAACATCGATAAAGACTTAATGTTTCACTGTTGGAAAGGAATTTAGAAGAATAAACAGTATTTATCACAGCAGCAGTCCCACACCTGTGCTGCTTCATTGTTCAAGGAAGTTATAACATTTTTTTGTCTATAAAGATTTTCTTTATTAGTTACCTCCGCCGTTACCTTTGTTGTTTTGTACTTGTATTCGCTTGATATAATGTATTCACGGTAACTTCAAGTTTTTCTGAAACCCTGCTAAATATCTACTTTCAGGGAGCCGATTATGTATCCTTCCGCAGTATGTAAACAAAACATTGCCATGTGACACCTGTCAAACGTTTTGTAAACAGTGCCATGTGGGAACTGTCAAATATTTTGTAAACAAACAGTGCCTTGTGGGAACTGTCAAATATTTTATTAACAGTGTCCATGTGGGAACTACCAAAATTTATTTTTGAAGAGAAACAATGCCATGTAATCTCAACTGTCATATACTTTAATAAAATTCTCTAAATGTCTAAAAAATGCTAATCAATTTAGCGAAATGTTGTAATACATACAAAAAGGTAGATTGAAGTATATATCGGAACTGTTAATTATATAATTTAATTAAAGTTTACTTATTGTATTAAGATTTATTTACATATTTGCTGTAAGGAAAAAGTTAAATTTTACATAATAAACTTTTGGAAGTAGCACTCAGGTTAAAGATTTCACTGTGATAAATGGTACCGTATTTTATCGCATATAAGTGGCACATTTTATTTAAAAAAAAATTTATTGAAAACTTGGGGTGCGACTTATAAGTGAGAAAAATTCCTCCAGCCCCGCACTAACGTTTCATTTACTACGAATTCACGGCCCGCGGCTCGATTTCCAAACTCTTCAGCGAACAAAATCACTTTCATTTTGAAACCTGCGGTGTAGGTACATCTCTGTTCCATCAAGAACTGTCGCGCTTCTTCACTGCAACATAAAAACAACACTATGCGGCGGAAAGACGAGTCACGGCTAACATTTGGCACTGAAGAACCAACGCTAATGTGCTGCCATCTCTTGGTCTCCACAAAAAGCTTTCGAAAATAATCGATTATCAGTTGGCGGCGACCAAAATTCGATTCCTTTGCATTCTTTGCGAAGGGAATAACGTAACGGAAATATTCAAATGCCTTTCTATATTTTGCACGTTTATTTGATAAACTGCAGAAATAACAACGCTAATACTAAAATTACATCTTAACCTAGAATTATCTTGTAAGTAGAAAGAATGTGTTACGTTAGTTTTATAACCACAATTCAGCGTCTCCAATATGGCGTGGTTATACTTCTGAAAAAAACGTGCCCAAACGAACAAGATGGAGTGTACGAGTCCGCTGGACAACAACTGAAATTTATTTAATTTCAATTAATAACGGTGAAATCTTTACCCATGAGTGCTACGTAAAAATGTAAATATATAGTTTAGCAATATTAACTTTACAATTACGGCATTAAATTTATACATATTAATATTTAACCTACGAACTATTTCTTTTCAGCTATAACCAACATGTCCCTTCAAAATCCGTTGTTAATTCTTACGGACTTTTAACAAATTATTAAAATTTATTGAAAAAATATACTTAAAACTTAAAACAACCAATTTATATAGTGCTTCAGTGCTAAAAGCAAGACAAAACCTTTTTCCATATACCATTTTTTTATAACCAATTGAACATGTAACTCCTAGGGTGATTTTTCAAAGGTTCTTTTCAAAAGTATCGAAGATACCGTGAATGGATTATACCACAAGTGGTTTTACATAGTTGAGATTAGGGTTGGTATGACACATTCTTAACCTCAAAACCAATCATCACTCCAAAGACATTAGATTCCGCACAGCAATTAAAAGAATGGTAAATTGTAAAAAACTGCGAAACAATAAAAAAATTAACATACAATTTAAAGTAACACCATGCTTATTTGAGTGACATGTCTCTTAATTCTTCAAGTCCCTCTTGCCCACAGTAAATAATCTTGAGTTATATTTAATTTGTAAACATGATAACCACAAAAGAGACTCGTACATCTAATAAACAAACACAAAACAAAATAAAATCACTTTGTGTCTAAACAATCTATGAAGATTTTAACTTCACCCAAATTACACAATCGTTATTAATTTCAGTGATCTGAAAACTACTGTAACAAAACAAGCAACAAAACTAACCACAGCCACACTAAGTTCTTTTTGTTGAATCTCAATAGAACACAATAGCCTAGGCACAAACATGTTACAACATAAGCCTACATACAATTTATTTTTACTTTATCTGTTCTTCAACTGCAGCTACTTCCTTTTGCACATCACTCAGAAATCTAGCCTTCTTAAATTCCAAAAGCTTTTTTTCTTCAGTTATATGTTTCACTAGATCATATAGCCTAAAAAACATATTTTTTAGACAAACTAATCCCATGCAAGCTGAAAATTAAAACTTCTACAAAAACTTTGTACATCTTAAATTTAACGTATATTTTTTGACATCCAAGTATGGTTTTCTTTAGGGATCCCTGGTGAATCGAAAAAGGCATTTATATGAAACAATTTATTGCATAATGCCTCAGTAGAAATAGGTTTGGTAGATTTTTCATGGCTTTTCAAAGCAATTTTCTTGCATTGTGCGAATGTTTATAATGGTGTTGCACCAGGCACATTTCGCGGAAAAATATAAATTCCCATTTCTGCAGGCCCATGTAAATTCCAAATCGTATCTAGCATTATAGGAAGTCGTACTTACTTTCAAGAGCGACATGATAATTATATCACCGCATGTTTAGAACACGTATAGCATTTCCAATATACAATTCAACACAAAATAGTGAACCACATCATCAGAGACCAACACAACATCCAAAATGGCTGATTTCATTCCAATCCCCATGGAAAAATTAAAATCAAAATTTTCCCCGGATTCTCGATTCAGTGGTCACAATGGTATCACTCCTAAAGATCATGCTTCCCAGTTTTGATGGTAACTGAAAACAGTGGTTGAATTTTTCAAATTAGTTTTCCACTCTTGTTATTAACAATAACGATATTTCACCAGTGGGAAAACCAGTTTATCTGAAGACTGCCCTTTGAGGTGAGGCTTTTGATCTGGTACAGTCGTTGCCTATGTCAAACTCCAATTTTAGTGTCGCTTGGAAACTGTTAACAGCCCGGTATGAAAACAAACACCTCCTAGTAGGAATGCATGTCAATGTATCACTGCAAGGTCCATCAGCTTCTATTCAGTGCGCAAAATCCTTGCATCACTTGTTGTCAGTCATCACAATGTGTCTGCCTTGAAGGCCCTTGATGTGACAGTAGAGCATTGGGACTTACTACGTCCATCAATTGTATGTAAACGTTTGGACCCAGTACAGCACACACAGCGGGAGAGGACTCTTTCACATGAGTTTCCCACTTTAGATCAATTTGTTGTGTTCCTTGAGAAGCATTGTAAGGCTCAAGAGATAGTAGGCCTTGTCAAATCTAAGAGTACCACTATTCTTCCATCTAAGTCAAAGATAAAAACCTCACCTAAATGACTGCATGATTGTGAGCAGATGTCCAAATACTTGGGTAGTTCTCATTCATCATGTTGCTTGTGTGAAGGGCCTCATAGTCTGCATATATGTTCAGAGTTCTGTAAACGTTCTCCAGAGGACTGCTTCAAGGCACTTGAAGAACACAAGTTATGTCTCAATTGCCTTGCTGATTCGCATAAAATAGAACAGTAACCTTCAAAATCGTCCTGTTGACACTGTGGCTCACACCACCATTCGCTGATGCACTTTGGGAAGTCTGTCGACACTCAAAGTCCCCATAAGACTGCAGATTTCAGCTCTGCATCACAAGAAGAACCACACGCAATGCACCTGTCACATGTTCAGTGTCGACTATGTTGTCCACCGCACAAGTATACATTATCAATGCTTCTGGAGCTCGTGTTGTTCGAGCACTAATGGATTAGGCAAGCCAGGCAAGCTTTATCACAGAGCGCTGGCTGCAAAATTTGGGACTGCCTCGCAAAAGAACTAATTTAGCTGTTCAAGGTCTTTCCAACACTCCAGTCACTGTTGCTTACTCATATACATCCATTGTAATGTCTCCCCAAGAAGGAAATATTTTTCTGTTGATACCTTTGTGCTTCCTAGAATCACACACCAATTGCCTAGTGTACAGCCTTCTGGGGATGTGCACAAGGCTGTAGCCCATCTCAAGTTAGCTGATCGAATCTTGACACTCCAGGCCCAATTGATCTGCTTATTAGTGCAGACTTGTTCCCACGTCTGCTAACAGGAAATAAATTTGAAGGCACTCCTACAGCTTTGGATTCTCATAGACATTTGGAGCAAATGATTTCCCCTACAGTTGAGTCTTTTGTGTTGCAATTTTCACTGTTTCTTCTCTGTCTGAAGTAAGTTTTTTTTTTGGAAGGTCGAAGAGTTCCCACCAAGGAAACATCTATCGAGGGAGCGCATTCTGTGTGAAACCCCATTTTGTAAAAACACACTCGAGAGGCAGTGAAGGCAGGTATTCAGTGTCGTTTACCTTTCATACATAAGCACCCATCTATGGTATAACCAGACCTCAGGCTGTCGGTCATCTGATTTGCATACACACACACACACACTTGGAAAAGGATCAACTGAGGCAGATTTATTCCTGTTTCATGCAGGACTATTTAGATAGTGGAAACATGGAGGTAATCCCAGCATCACAGGTTTCAATCTCCTCACCAGTCTACTATATCCCACACCACTGTTTAATAAAACCAGAGCACTACACCACAAAACTCAGGGTTGTGTTTAAGGTGTCAGGTAAGGTTTCATCGGGTAAGTCACCAAATGATACCTTAATGACAAGTCCAAAGCTGCAAAAAGACATTGTGGTGATGCATGACGCCTATTAGAAATGGCAATGACGTCATTGTTGGACAAGGGTTCTATAGTGCTGGTCAGAGGCACTGATGTCACTTTACCTTGCTTGGGTCTCACCCAGGGTAGATGCTAGTTTGGCGACTGCTGGATGGAACGAGAGCCCTGTCCTAGGTTAGCTGCTGGGCTGATCACTGGTGCGGACGGGGATGGCATTTGGTTGGTGGTTGTGTCTGGAAGTGCAAGCCGACACGGCCCAGGGGTACTGGTAGGCCCGAACGTAGACGGACTACTATCGGGTGCTGTTCGCCGGGATCTTCTAGAGGTGACTGGCGAAGCCTCGCTAGTCGTCTGGCAGCTTGAGCTTGGTCCCATGGGGAAGGGCTGCTAAGGGCAGAAAGCAACGGGTTGCGAATCAACTGACTTGGTTTAGAGGCAGTAGCTGGCTTCTTAGCTCTCCGCCTTGCACTGCTTCTATGAGTGAAGGACATATGGGAAGGTACCAAGGTCTACCACACAAAGGAGGAGTAGGCGACGAGATACCTAGCTAGAGTGTAACCAGAAGGGGTTAGGCCAACCAGAATCAGTCCTGTCACTCCAACCAGTGAAGTTCAACATGGTGGATGGACTGGGTTATCTGATCTTGATGTCTAGCTGCTCCATTGTGTGTATTCCTAGCGGTTTTGGCTCTACCTTACAATGTTCCGAGCACCAGAGTACTCAGTTCAAGGTATGGGTGGCCATCGACTGGTTTGTTTGGTGATGTACATGCGCCTGGTTAATGGTAGCCCACAGTCCTACACTAGTTTCAGCAAAATAGGTTTCAAGACGTGGTCTCCTGCTTCTCCTTTGTGGGTTTGGGTAAGAATACGTGTTTATTCCTCAGAGGACGTACCATCTCCTAGCTAACAATTGTACTGAAACCGGTTGAAGTAGATTATGTTAAACCAGGTTAGAAACCTGGAGTGAAACATAACAAGAGCAGAAATCAGCTAGGTAGCTTTTACAACTGACCCAAACTAATCTATACTGTTGTCCAGAAGTGGCTCAGGGTTCACTACCAAAGTGGTAGTGAGTGTGAAGAGGGGAGAAGACTTTGTCGGGAGTCCCTAGATGCTGCTCTAGAAGACTTCTGGAAGGCTGGCTGATCTCTCGCGAGGAAAGCAGTAAGCAGAGAGCTCCAGCACATGAGGTGGTGAAGAGAGCTGCAGAGTATACAACTAACTTTCTGGGGGTGTGCGCCATACTATATAGACACCTGGCATGGGTCATTCGGCTCCCTTAAGAGTGGTCGGGTGTCTTCGAAAGTGAGCTCCTCCCTTTGCAGTGCTGGCCACATTCTCTTTGGGGGACGCTGTAAGTGACAGATACCCTTGTGTGCAGGTTGCATCTCTGCCGCCTTCTTAGGGACAGCACTTGGCTTTGTTGCCGGGTGATTACAAGGCACGCGATGTCAGACATAATGGCATAGAAAGCTTCGGCTTCCATGTCCTTGGGTGCCGCTTGCCTAGGGGTGTGCGGTTGGCTCTAGAAGCAATCAGTCGTGGGTTCAAACCCCAGTCAGGGGTGACGTGTTGTCACATCTAGAAAAGGCGAAGTCGTGAATAAATATTAAGCCAGTACACGTAACGCATCAGTGTGTTGCTGTCCTTCAGGTTGCATGAAGTTGTATTCACTGCTAACATACATTAGATGTATCGCCATATACAGGTAAATACCCAGGATTGAGATTTTCAAAGAATTAATTGGCATTTGTGATGGTGAGCCCATTCAAGACTTTTGCTTGAAAACTGTGACATACAGTGTTTCTTTCATACATTCATTAGCCATCCGCGCCTTCCACCAGCTCGCTGATGATGAAAATGAGAAATTTCCTGTGGCTTTGAAAGCAGATATTTATGTGGAATATGTAATCACTCAGTCGAGCCCGCATTGGAAATCCAACCAGAGCTGATTTCTCTGCTTGCCAGTGGTGGCTTCAAGTTGAGGAAATTTGTTGGCAACCATCCAGCAATTCTCTAGTGGTTTCCTCATGAAGATGTGGAATTTCCACATTTGTGCTCCTTGGACGATCATGAAAATCAGGTCATTTGAGTTCTACGGGGTAGAATTAAATCCTGTCACAGATACTCTCTCGTATACAACTTATATTAGTTAAAAACCTACTACCAAGCATAACATCTTGTCTACATTTGCCAGAATCTTCTATCCTTTGGGTTGGCTTACTTCTCTTGTGCTGTTTGTTAAGCATTTAATCTAAACTTTGTGGCTTAAACAAATGGACTAAGATGATGTGCCACCACTGCAGATCATCCAATGTTCAAGTTAATTAAACCATGAGCCTCCCCTTTTGTCATTCTTTGCCCTTCCGAGACTCGTAAATGGGGTGCCCTGGTTGTTTGTACCAGCTTCTTGGATTCTGATATCTCAAAGGTAGGGTATGGTGCATGCGATCTATTTGCATATCAGTGGGCCAGAGACTGAAGTCACTATAGACTTACCTACACCTAAATAAAAAATTGCACCTGTCGATGTTTTGTCGCTGCCTCGTCTAAGAGCTTTGTGGCATTCTTTTGTTAGCACGTCTCCCACATCATGTTGATGAACTTTGTTGACAACACTACGTCATCAGTTGAGGCCTGGACAGATTCGAAGGTGTAGTACTTTCGTGGCTGAATACGTCGCCTCTTCTGTTAAAAACCTTTGTTACAGATTATGTGAGCAAAATTCAGTCCCTTGTTCCTGCAGAACATTGGAAACATGTCAGGTCAAAGGACAACCCTGCTGACTGTGCCTCTAGGCGAAAAAGGGGTTCAAAACTCATAGAACACCCTTTGTGGTGGTCGGGACCACCGTGGTTCAAAGAACCTGTGGAGCCATGGCCATCCAGTCGACACTTGAGTGATGCACCTAACCCTGCTGTACTGGAGGAACAGAAACTGCACACACTGGTGGTCATTCGTTAAGATGAGTTAGCTACTGATAGCTAGTTTCAACAGTTTAACTAAGCTACTTCATGTTTTGGCATACTTGTTCAGTTTCAGCCGCAACACTCGGGCTCCTCAAGCTTCTCGTTTGACAGGAAACTTGAGTCCAGCATAACTCAATAAATCTTTGCAGCTGTCTCTTTGCCATGTCCAGGCAGTCTCCTTCAAAGATCATTTGTCAACTTTGCTGAAAGGTCAGCGCATTTCACTACAGCTTCTGAAGATTGCCCTCTTCATAGAAGGGGTAGGCTACATCATTCTAACCTGCTCTTTGATAACACACATCTGGTTCTGCTCCCCAAAAAACATTCATTAACAGATATAATTATTTGGCATCACCACAAGCAAAATTATCCTCCTGGGCTGAAAGCATTACAGGGTATGCCAAGAGAACAGTACATGTTTCTAGGTGATAAGCCTGCGAAGTCGCATTGTTTGCACAATTGCATTAAATTTTTCCGGGCTAGGCCTGTACTGTACAATGTCAACCAACAGTTAGTACACTACCAGATTTGAAAGTTCAACAGGTCAAACCCTTCATCAATGTTGGAGTTGATTATGCTGGCCTATTCACCAACAATTCCAGTTGCCTACACAAGACTCCACGGAAGAAGGCCTACCTATGTTTGTTCCATTTGTTGCACCACCAAGGCAATACACTTGGAATCGGCATCAGACATGCCTACCAGTGCATTTTTAGCTGCATATAAATGTTTTGTGGATCATAGAGGCCGACCACCTGACATCTACAGAAATTGTGGTAACAATTTTGTTGGTGCCCACAATCACATCTTGGAACCACAGCAATTTTTGTCATCATCCACTCACTAGACAACTGTTGCAAATACCTTTGCTTCTCATGATGTTGCTTAGTATTTCATCCCACCTGCTGCTCCCCATTTTGGTGTTCTCTGGAAAGCCGGTACAAAATCTGTGAAGGTTCACTTGCAAAAAGTCACTGGGAAGCAAGTGTTGACTTTTGAGGAATTCTATACTGTACTACTTCAGTTGGAGGCAGTATTTAACTCCATACCCACGAGTACTTTAAACCAAGATACCAAAGATTTGAATACCCTGACTCCAAGACATTTTATGATACTTGCACCCTTGGTTGCGTTCCCTGAGCAAGATCTCAAAGATTTGCCTGTAAACAGAATAGTGTTGGCAACTTGTGGAGCAAATTCACCAGGACTTTTGAAGGCGTTGGAGTTGAGACTTTCTACACACTCTGCAACAGCACACCAAATGGCATGCATACATTGTTATCTATTGGTCAGTACTTGCAAAGCTGCTGGTCCAAAATAAATATTACCAATAATCATTTATGTTTTGTAATTTTATGCTTACTTTACGAATCACTGAACCCATAAATGGTCACAACACAAATATAATTTGTAGTACAGAAAATTGTGCAATGTAAAGTGGTGTTTATTACCTTGCAACTGGTGGTTTAGTGTTCAGGTTTTGGCATTTGTGCATTCTGCTACTAAGAGAAAACTGTCTAGTAATTTTTATTTCATACAAGTACCATGTCTGTGACTGGATTTTTCAGCTTAATTTTATTTCAGCATTGAGGCACATAGATAGCATTTTCCTGATAATATTTTTAGTGGTATGATTTACAAAGACAAATCTAAACAGATTGCTTTGACATTCAATGTAGATTTCAAAGCATCTAAGGGCTGGCTTGACAATGATATACTTACTTTACTTAAGAATTTTCCTGGCTAGTAAGTTCTTAGCAACTCCTCCTGCAAAAAAAATTCTATACAAAGTTTTTACTGAATTTCAAATGTAAGCACAACTAAATAATCATTTAAGTGCTTTCAATATTTTATGACTTCAAGGACAAAAATTAAAATATTGACAAACACACAATTTTGAGTCAGCACCTTTATTTGTCATAGCATACTGCACATGTCAATTTCACCTCAAATAATTTCAAGAAATTTTGTACAAATGTTTCCTACCATGGTATACAAACAACCATGCTAAATGAAGTTTATGCTACGGCCGAATAAAATAATACTACAAAAATACTTCTACAAAAATTGAAATACATAGATTTCTCACTTCATGAGAATTCAACATTTTTTACATTTAAGTCTTATCTACCAACATATTTCCAGTGTATCAGGCAAATTGATTTCATCAGTAATTTTGCAGTACACAATCTCAAAGCCTGAAGCACAAAGATGTTTAAATAGAAAAGATTACTTAAATCTACAAGTAAAAAGTACAAATACAACCTCGTGTTACACCTCAAAAAATGTACACATTTCTGCACAAATACAGCCTCCTGTTACACCTCCGAAAATGTAATTTTTCCACAAATACAGTCTCATGTTAAACCTCGGAAATGTAGACATTTTTATCACTAAATACACACAGAAACAGATTCATATTACTCACAAGAACATTTCAGATGCAATATTTAAAACTTAAAAGTGATAAATAAATCATTGTTTTGGTATAATGTAACTGATAGTACTATAATTTTATTTTTACAGATGAAAGGAAATATTCTTTTGTTTCATATATTTTATATTCCACAATCAGTTCTAAAAATGGCTTATGTGTTTGTACATACAGGACTATGAATGCAATACAACTTAAGTAGTTCATAAGTACATGTTTGAATATGAAAAAACCTTCATTTTAAAGTACTCACAATAGATAACAAACTTAAAAAAAAGAAAATCTATTAAAACCATAAGTTAATGGAGACTAATTTATACAAGTTGAGTTAAAATATTTTCAAGGTTATCAACAACTAGGTCTTTTACATGCACAGAATGAAGTGAGATGGAGACGTCTTAGGATGCTGAGGAGAGGGAAATGGGCGTAACCTAAAAAATTTAGTTGGCTAATGGCAATGCCATTCATCTATCCACAAGCAAATTCAGTAATAATATCTACTTGCAACATTTGATTTAAAGTCAGTCATATCAACTAAATCAAATCTCTAATAAATTTTTTTTACACAAATTCTGCACCAATTATTATTCTTTGTCATTTAAAAATACAGAAAAATTCCTGTATGAACAAATTAGGCATTTTCTAAAATAAGAACTGTGTAGACATTAAGAGTTTATATGCCGTATTCACCCGAAAATAAGACAATAGTTTTCACTTCAAACTGTATTTAAAAAAATGGGGGTTGTCTTACAATCGACAGCAAACTGTTGCAACCTATAATAACAAGCAATGTTTACATACCCATTTGACTGCCAATTACATCACATGTAAATGCATATATTTTTCATATAAATATAGGACACACAGTTGATAATCACTCAAAATATTATAATTCAGTTATATCTAAACTTCCCTAGTTATATTGCGGTTATAGCATTAACCTACTGATGCTATGTAATTAATGGCGGCCATTTGGAATTCAAAACGTGAAACTCTCGAGATAACATGGTATGAAAGTAGTGTTCATTTTTTACACTTTCATACCACGACCGTGTTCCAAACTACCACACCTGCAGTAAATTATGTATGGTTTTGGTTCCGTAAGGGTGGCACTTTCTGTACATATTTATTTCAAGTGTTTAGTATCTACATTCGTATTATTTTAGTGTATGGCCATGTTTTTTTTCTAACACTGTAAACAAAACAGAAGTTCGTAACCAGTAATCTAAAAATATTTTCTGAAAGAAAAGAGTTAAAATAATATGCTATATACATTATTTTTTAAATGTCTTAAAAAATTTAATATTAACATATATTATAGCGTAGATTTATAGCATCAATCTCAGTCATTTAGTATTTTCATTTTATGCAATAATTTAGGCAAAAAAAATTAAAGGGATTCAGATGATTATTTTTTTGTGATTCCTTGCAGTGACTTTCTAAGCAATAAAATTGTGAGTAAATTATTTTTCTTGAAACATGNGGGGGGGGGGGGCATCTTATTTTTGGATGAATACGGTAGATTCAGCACTTCCTTTTTAGCAATATTCACATGTATCAATTCATCATATCTTTCAATGCACTACTTCTGTCTTGCCATTGTCATTTTGATAGATCTTAAATAATTTTGTGAAATTTATATTTTTTTGAAACATTGCTTATAATGTTAAAGAAAGAAGTTAATGCCATTTTTCATACACTAATAATAGAGTTTATTACTACAATCGTTGAAATAATGTATCTATGTGAACAAAAATGCACAAACATTAAGTGATATTCAAAATTAACTGCACAAACCCAGAGTCATAATTTTGACATGTGTTATTTTAACCTGTGCCAAATTGTACACAGTCTAAAATTATTACAAATGAAATTAAAACTCTGTGATAGAAATGAATAGCTTAGATTCAACTAAAAATAATTATTTTTCTCTCCAAGTAATGTAATTATAATTTTTCAGTTATTTGAATTTAGGCGGTTTACCAATTTTTTAGGAAGCAAAAAATAATACCAAAGTTATATCTGAAATATTTTGTTACCAAATTAATTTTCATGTCATAAAAATGATACTAAAAATGCACACTGAAAAAAATCTTTAACTTCCAATGGAAATAATGATTAAATTATTTAGCCAAACAATTATAATTAAACTATAAGAAGAAAAGTGGTACAATTAATTTCTAAACAAGTTTTTCTAAACATAACAAAATAAAAGCATTATTTTGGGACAGCTGTTATACAATTATATAGGCCGACTCAACAATAACAATAATTCTTTATACATTATAAGTATTATATGGCAAACTTTGAATTCATTACCAAAACAGAAAGGGAAAACTTCTCACCTGAAATATGCACACACAAAAATAAATGTGCAAATTTAAATAAAATGGTAATATTCAGTATTTACTGTGTGTACAGCCACTACTATATTAATAGAAGTACAAGAATACTGTTTATGTTAATAACATAATAAAATGGCACTACTAATCAATACTTGAAGTGTTCAATTCCTAAAATCCTTAAATGTTTGCATGTTTACTTCAATATGGATAGTGCTAACATCAACAATTGTACTTTCATGTGTTGACTATAACAATATTGCATAAGTAAATGCTGAACAGTTATATTTAAATATAACAATCATAGAGTAAATAAATTAAATTATTCATTGATAACATTCAAAGAATGTCGGAAATAAAAAAAATTAACCAATGATTTAGGTTTATGCATTTCTACTAAAAAGTTCTATCAGTTAGACTCCACATAACTACAGGATGAGTCGGGACTGAGTGCGTATATTGCGGAAAATGATTCCTTACGAGAAACAATGCAGAAATGTACCAAAGAGGGGATGATATTACCACCAATCTCATAACAGGTTCGAAACATCCCTTTCCTGTAACACTGTTCAAATTTGTGTTCTTTGTGATCTCAAATTGTTTCGGAAATATTTGACTAAATGAAATTTAAAATTCTATTTTCAGTGGTGCGTGGCGGCCACAATTCTCACTTTATCGAAAAATGCCTAAATACATTTCTGCATAATTTCTCATAAGGAATCATCTCCCACAATTAATGCATTCAGTCCTGACTCATACTGTATAATAACCTATTTGATAATAATCCAGACTTCAAGTATGTGATGGCATGATGGTTGATATAAAGTTGTTTTGAATAAATATATTGTAATTATCAAAATGCAAACTCCAATACAGAGATTTTTACAAGAAAATATTGCTCTGAAACAACAATTACATAACTGTCTTACACACTAACATATTTTAACTTACAAACTAATTAGGCCCCCATGTGAATACAGCAAATGACAAATATACAAGGCAACAATGGTAACCACTGTGCTTCCAGAACTTTAAAATGGGATGAAAGATAAGCACATAAGCTTATCTGTAATAATCAACAGATGTTACATTTGATGTAGTAATAATGTACCATTCACAAACAATCTCAAGTGAGCTTTGGAAAGCAAGAAAGTAACATAAATTTACACAATTAGTATGTACAAAAATTCAAGAACTAAAAATTTTGTAGATATTTTGAACTCCAAATAATTCATAAACTACTTTCTATAATCAACACTGTTACCTTGTTACCATAAGACAATGGCACATGTAAAGACTTGATTTGCATTCTCACATTGGAAGTCAATTATAAAAGTTTTTGTTATATAACCACAAGATACTATCACCTACAACTCTGAATAACTGTTGCACATAAGCTTCAAGTTTTCAAAGAAAGATAGTTTATGAACATATTTTTCACATGCAACAGTCAGTAAAGTCAAATAGCTGCACAAAGCCACTCATAAAATAAAAAAAGATAAACCACTTCTCAACATCTATGTTAATGAGATCAATTGACTTATGGGACAATCATTCCTGATTTAGTACATTTACAAACTGCAAGGAAAAACTGTTACAGGACAAACAAGAAAATCACCAAAGTTATACACTCTACTAAAAAACAAATAACCCTTAACTGGTGTAAGACTGCTGACAACTCTTCCCTTTATTTTTTATAAGTGCCTTTCATTCCAACAAGGTATAATATATAGCTGCTGCTAACTGCTGTAAAATTCCGAGGAACAGAAATATTTATCAAAACTAGTACATAACGTGAAACGTAACTTTCAAAAATTGCTACAAAAGTTATTTATAGCAAAAAAATTATAAATGATACACCATAGGCTTGTCTGATATCATATCTTTCATTCCATGTTACTTCACACTATACCTGTAACAATGCTGCAATTTATTATTTAATTAAGATGATGCAATTTTTGCTGTAAACACTATACACCACTATAAAATAGATATGCGGAAATTTTTAATTTTAATGTAACTATTTTTTCATGCATGTTTTACTTTATACTGTAATTTTATAAATTTAATTGTTAATTTCTTTTCAATTATATATTTATTACTTAAAAATGCAGTTGACGAAACAAATATAGCTGTATGGTTTACAAAGGTGGTATTAATTTGGAACATGTAAGTATGAATGTGTCTGAAAATGTGGCATAATACCTTGTACATAATACTATTTATTTAAGACACAAAACAAATTTATTCATGCTACCATTTTGCCATTAGGATCTGTAGCACCCTATTTATATATTAATTTAAAACTAAAAGTTGTCATAACATAGCAAGGTCCTTTTCTTCTTAATCTTAACTGGTTTTACTATTGGTTATGAAAAAGTAATTTTTTATGAGACAATGTAAAGAGAGAACACAGTTTTCCAAAAAGTTTGGTTTCCTGAACAGCTAGAATATAAATTGTTTGAGAATTGCATTATAAAGAAGTAATCAACATTTTCAAGCAATAAATGAACAATTTGACCCAAAGAACTATAATATAGTACTAAATTTCCAAAGGATAACATAACAGGCACAAAATAAATTTTATGATATAGTAAAATTCATATAATCTTGAGATTTCTCAAAAAATGTGATAAATTTTTTTCTTCAAGATAAGACATTACAAAGTGGTAAAATACAAAGTAAGTTTGGAAGATATGATACTTAGAATTGGTATTCATATGGCTGGAATGGTTCATTTTGCTGTCCTTCAATGAAAAGCACTGTCATTATCTTTGCAACAATTTAATCACTCTGTGATGTTCTTTGGTTATCCCCAAATATTCTCATTATCATACAATAAACAACCGCCATAACACGCATAACATTTTTTTTTTAATTACTTTAAAATCTTAAAAACAACAAAAGTTAAATGTTGTGATAAAAATTAATTTACAATTTTGATACTTAAGTTTCTGACATACAGAAAGTGGTTGAGAAATTTTGTAGCATGTGGTGATTCTCTAGTTAAGTATTAACAAAATACTAATAAAAATTTTGAAGTGAAAAGCAATCACAGTTAGTGCACACATGATCAATATTATTTTTAAGCAATAAATAAATTTTACTTTCAATTTTTTACAATTTCATAAAATGGTATTACATAGTGAGCACAAAAGTGATGAAAGTGCCAACCTATCAGACTTAAACACTAAGCCAAACAATATAAATACGACAATAATTCAAAATCAAAACAGTCTTAAATAATTATTTAATCAAGACAAATGTAAACATATTAACACCAGCAAAAAACTGATAAAACACAGAGCCAATAAAAGTCAATTAATTTTACCTTAAGTACTAGTTGGGGACCAGTAACAACAAAAGTATTACAAAATGGCCCTGAAAGACTTAATCCGTTGGCTGCTACAGCACAATCACAGTATAAGGAGAACAGCAAATTGTTTGACTGGGAAAACAGACGAGGAACAAAAAAAAATTATACTGCTTTTAAGCTATTTTAACCAATAGTGGCTGTGACATAAACAATGATACAAACACACAAATCAGTTAGACCGATGATAGTTGATCACTTACTACTTCATGTGGGTTTTAAAAATTAACCATCACTATCTTATAACATACATTACAATATTAAATTTTATTGTGGCAATGTCCATGAAGCTTCTTGTGTTGTTTTACAGACATTCATAATTTATTCTAGTAACTACTAATTCAATATATTTAGTTCCTTAAACATTGATCCTCTTTCACTTCATGCATGAAATTAAAATGCAAATTGTGAGACCAAGTGCATACACTCAGTGACAAAATACAAAATAGTTCCACACAACAATCTATTTGTACAAAATTTAAATATTTAAACTTATGTAAAAAAATACTCCACAAACTAAATTAATCATACTTCATAACTAATGACTGCTGGCATTATCACCTCCTTTAGGACTTCTGAAAATGGTAATACAATAAGATTTTATATAAATAAATGGCAGGAACATTATTAAATTAGTTCCTCCTTGTAAATTTTATTTATATCTGTACATGTTTATTGATTACCTCTGAGCATAGATATTGAAACTACACTGTTGTAAATTATATAAATGAGATATAACTGTCAAGAGAAAAGTAAATGTAGAAAAAAAATTATGGATATTGATTATCTATAAATAAAACTACCAGTAACAGAAAATGATAAATAAAATAATTATTTAAATAACTGCAGCTTTTCAAACCTTTCATCACAGTTTCAATAGTATTTCCAGCATGAATGAGATTCATTTTGTGTAAAAAATTTGAACATTTTAATTTTTATAGGTGTGTATCTAATAATTTGTGTAGAAAGATATAATTAAAACAATATTTTATAGAAAATGTACGAGGTACTGTAAAAATTCTTAAATAAGTACACTAACTTTGAATCATTCTACAGTTACAGTTCAAATTATACAAATTCAAGTTTATTTGATAGAATAAATCACAGTAAACTGTTCTCAACTTTGAAAGTAACTAAATGTTATACCCACTACAATGATACTACTAAAAGAAAAAAAATTGGGTTATATCAAATTGATAGGTTTGGTAATTTCATAAACCATACCAATTCCAAAATTTATTATTGTTTTAATTATCTGTACTGATGATAAATATCATTGAGCTCAATTGCTCACCAACTCATTCTATGTTAAGATTACACTGCTCCAAGGTTTACTGCTGCATGATGAATATGTGATTGGTGGTGGTTATTCAGAGATATCCATTAAACATTAACTCCTCAGTTTTTACATAACTCAGTTCAGACTTCAGAAAAAAAAAGAAAAAAAAAAATCAAACCATGCACAACCAAATTACATAATGGTCCCATTGTAAATATATTAACAGTGTAATAAACAATATTAATTCATGGAAGACATATAATGAGCAATTCAAGTAAAATAACTTTGCAATAGATACATGAAATTCACATAGAAATAAAGCTAGGAACATACAGTGAATAAGACTGTTCTTTTGTGTTAACTGACAACTACTGGTCTCACTGCAGGTACCCATTTGTTTACATATACAAATAATTAATACTTCAACCATTTTGTCACAGCTGAAATTAAGTTCAATTTGTGAAATATATAAAATTAATTTGTAACAAGTGCTTTATTATGGAATGATTCTAACAGATAAGAACAGTGAAGAAATAGTGGTACAATGAACTATTGATATCACTAGCCAGTGGGATGATCACATCTAAACTAAGCATATTTCAGTGTTCTTTACCCAAAATGACAGAATGGTTGTCACATTTATTTCAAACGAAAAGTTATTAAAATGATTAACAACCATAAAATAAATGCTGCATAAGTAAAACAGAATTATATAAACTTAATGGCAAGTGCTCACTTATCAACATAATAGTAAAGGTTGGTTTCATTACTTATGCATACTTTCCAGATGCATGTGTAATTCCCTAACCAAGTAACAGCAAGTTATTTTTTTCTTTAAAGAGTTAGAAAACAACATAGCACTTGTTGGTTACTGTTCAGTTTATACGCCTTAAAAATAAGTTGCAATATTGCTTCCTGTTTTAACCATATCCTTACTGGATTGAGGCAATTGGGTAAATTCTTAACAGACAACATTAATTATGTCATCACCATGAGAATGTTTGCATGTGTGTGTAAACTATTATATCGCTGGAGCAGCTTTTATAACTATGTATACATGTCCATAGTAGCAAGAAACTCAAATGAGAAGAGTTCAATATTAGCAGCTAAAAGCCCGGACTATTTCTGGCACGTTAAAAAATATTAACCTGTGCTGAAAATATAACTTTTCATTAGAGCTGTAAAGAGAATACTATATGGAAACAATTTTCATTTTAAAATTTATTTTCACATTAAAATTATTATGCAATATATTATATTTATGCTAACTTAATGTTGTTATATAGCAAATGAGCTGCCTGTAAATAAAATGTGTTGTAAAATCTTAATGGTGTATAAGAAACGATGATACAAGCAAGTAATGCAACACTTTGATGAGTTTAGCCACCAACATATGTAATACTGTATTCTATTAAAGGCTGCTGATCAACTATAACAATGACAACATGCTAAGCACGAAAATGGGATGCAAAAAAAGTTTTCATTTGATGATCTAGGCAGCATTCACTCTTTAAGCTCCAACATCCAAGAGGATATAAACACAGAAAAACAAAACAAACCGTAAAAGATCTGGTGTTCCCCATCTTTTAAATTTTCTTTGTGTTTCCTGACTTCTGTGTGTAATATTAAGCTATATACCATATTCACCTGAATATAAGACTATATTTTGTTCCAAATTTCACTTTTAAAAAATTAGAGGTCTTATTTTTGCTTCAGAAAAAAATTTGAGGTTCATATTTATGCATAGGTCATAAATAGTAATAGCAGTTAGATCATGGTTTCTAGAAAAATATTCTAATCATTCGAAAAATACAAGTTTGGTTAATATTATCAAAATAAATAAAACACAATCTCAACAAAAAGTGAGGTTAACTTCAATCTGTCACGTTTATCTGGTCTTTAATCCAGGCACACAGATATTTCTAATTATCATGAAACCACCTCACAAAACCATAGCAAAATATTGGTACAAGTATTAAATATGCATAAAAGGGTCAGTTCATTACACTACACTACAGGCAGTTATGTTTGGTTAGGTTGCATTTACCAAAGATACAATTGTAACATGGTGGTGAACTAAACAGCTTGTGATCTAGAGTAGCTACGTGATCACCAAAATGGCACCATGTATGTGAACGCGAGTAATCAAAGTTGTTTGATGACTAACTTTAGCGCTAAAGTTCAACATTCCCAGGGTGAATACGTCTGGAGTTGCGAGGACGAGATAGTAGCTGTATCTATGACTCCTAATTTATTTTTCCATACTTTGTTTACTTCTGATTGAAACCGTTTTCCAGTTTTGTATCAAATGTAATGGTAAATGAGCATGTGTTAATTAATTATGAATGATCACATTGAAAAAAAAAAGTTAATCTGCCTCGCAACTAAGAAAATTTAAGCATCGTAGTTATGATGCGAATTTTAAACTATTGGTTTGTGTGCANATGGTTTGTATGCAAAAATGCATAGCAATTGTGCTGCAGCCAGGCATTTTCCTGTTACCGAAGCAAATCTTAGTGAGGATCATTCTACTGGGGAGTCTGATTCAAGTGATCAATAATTGAAACAGAACAGTTTTTTTTAATACTGCATTCTTTTCTCTTTCTTGTACATAAGATTTTATGACTGGTAAGATTTTACCTATTTTAATTATATTTAAAATGATTTTCATGGGATATTTGACTTTTGAGTTTTTTTTATCATATCCTGTCTAAGTATTGGGCAAAATCGAATTTTTCCCATTAACAAAGGGCAAATGTAGGAGGTCGTCTTATATTCAGGTGAATAAGGTATTCACATACATTTCATTGTACTTTACAGAAAAAATTTTATTACTTAGAGGATTGATAAATGAAAAGTACTGATTAATGGCCTGCACTTACCCAATAATTTTTGTAATTTCTTTGCTTTAGATTAGTCTAATAGAAGTGATAGATTGATTATTCACCAGCAGTAACCCTGCAAGATGTACTGTTATTTTTAATAAGTAGATCAACCTAACCCAAGACAATAAAACAAGTTACATACTGTATTTTTTAAATATTAATACCTTATACAGTATTGTTTAAAATAAATAATAAAATATTGTAATATCACATGCTGAACAATAGGCATGCCTTACAAAAATGACGAACTGTGCAATATCTACAGATAAACAACTCATCCATAAAAGTTCAATGTGACCACCATGAGCGGCCCAAACGACATCTACGCGATAATCAAACTCGTTCCACACTCTTGTCAGCATGTCCAGTGTTACAGTTTGGATGGCGTCCATAATTCTCATTTTGAGGTTGTCAATATTAGCCGGCAATGGTGGACGAAATACTTTATCCTTTATAAATCCCTATAGAAAAAATTGCATGGGGTAAGATCCATAATTCTTTGGGGGGCAGTGATGAAGAGCTTGGTCACCAGCTGCTCCTCGACCATCCAGCTTTGCGGCAACGTCTCGTTCAGGTATCAGCAAACAGCTAGGTGCCAGTGGGGTGGCGCACCATAAAGGAAACATCGGACTGTCGCTTTCACATTGACGTGTCGAATGCGAGTTCGCTACCCCCTCACCACCTCAAACTGAGAGTTACGAATGCCATCCAAACCATAACACCGGACATGCTGAGAAGAGCGTGGAACGAGTTTGATTATCGCGTAGATGTCTTTTGGGCCACTCATGGTGATCACATTGAACATTTATGAATGTATGGTAAACAAACTTCACGGTTCCACAGTTCATCTGATTGGTCAATCAAGGTTGTAGGTTGTTTGGTTTTGATATTATAGACATTCAAAGTTGGGGTATTCTTTTATACTCAGCCTGCACAATATTTCTGTAATTTGATACTGCCAAGAAAGACAAATGGTATAGTAAGGCACTCAGTTTACACACACATCATCAAACATGGTTGTCACTACAATAAGAAAAAAAACTGTTTTAATTTGAAGCATATGACTGGCGTCCCGCCAATTCCAACAGATACCGGTCTGGATTGTTGACCCAATCACTTGGGTTAAGTTTCACTTGGCTTACTTGCTCAGCTTGCTTTAACTGCCACTTTTTGACATCCTGCTGAATGTGCCTGGAAGCAACAAACACAAACTGTAAAAAATAACTTCAATATATTTAAAATTCATTGATGTCAAATAAACATCTTTCATCAAGTACAACCATTCTAAAACAACCCCTCTCAGTTATGATTATGGAGAGAGAATATTAATATTTTGATAAATTTTAGACCAATTTTGACCAATCCCAACCGCTACATGTTACAATTTGTACTTTTTTGCATGAAGTCTATGTTCAATCATCTATAGTGTGAAAAATGACACATTTATATAAATAAATTTAAATTTATTTACATAGACAGATGTATTCTGAAAAAAAATTATATCCAAGTGGCATTTCTTAGCCCCTTGTCTCCCAAAATTTTAAAATATTGAGTTGCACGAGGTTTATCTTAGCATTGCAAGGAATATTAATTTAAATCAATACTCAAGATATCTTCAGAATAAAATGATACCATAGAAGGGTATCTGTAACCACCCTTGTTGCCAAACAATTACAAAAACTGTAATATTGGATGCTGCATTTATTGTTTTGTAAGCACAAATTTAATTTTTGGTGGACTCTCACAGAAAAAACAAAAGATCTCCTGTTTCCCTTGCCCTTGCATTCCGGCACTGCTGCACACTCACCTCCGCTCTCAATACCTTGATGTTATGATCTGCACAATTCTCTCTCCACTACGCTCTAAATATTAGACTAATAATGCTAAAATGGAAAACGCAGTTGTTTTTACTATACAAGTGTTGAAAATATGAACATTAGTCAGCAAGTATGATCCACACACCTAACGAGCATGGAAACTACAGCAGAACGAGATGATTTCAAATACAGATTTCAGTTCAGTTATTGGTTACTGTTCTGAATTAATGTCAAGTACAAATAATGAAAATTACTGTAAATGATTTCACACCCAACATTTTAGATATAGTAGTTTATTGTATCTTTTGACATAGTTGGTTTTGAGCAGCACATTTTCTCTTTGTTATTCTGTTACACCATAATTCTGGGCTAGCCATCACAGGAGTAGGCCAAAGGCATGGAAGAAAGAAAGTAAGGTCACGTCTGTCATGATGTCTAATGAACCCAGCAAAAGAGATGTTAGTTTGATGATGAGGGGGGAAAGGTTGGAAGTGAGGAAGTAAGAATGCATCTGGCTCTCATCATGTGTGATGGCTGTGAAGGACTGGTGACGAGGGAAGGCCAAAAGTGGAGTGAGGGAGAACACAATGGCAGGACAAACAATCGGCTGCCTGACATGGCTGATCATGACTGACCATGACCAAAAATGAAAAGGCAATGCTAGCTCGAAGGGGCCCTATTCTTAATCCCAACTAATATTATAAATGTGAAAATTTGTTTGTTTGTTTGTTTGTTTGTTTGTTTGTTTGTCCTTTCACGTCGCAAGAGAGCAATGGATCGACGAGATTTTTTGTACAGAGATAGTTGGAGGGCCGGGAAGTGACATAGGCTACTTTTATCCTGAAAAAATATCTCATTCCTTCAGGAAATTTATTTAGTTAAAATAGCGCTCAAGGTACAATGCTGCGTCAATGTAAGTTGTTAGTGTGGAAAAAAAGCACAATGTCACACAAAAAAGCGATAGAGGCCCTAAACCGAACTCTACAGGATATACGAAACTATACAGACATTATGGAAGGAATAGTTGTATTACTGGCTGGCGACTTCCGCCAAACTCTCCTGGTGATTCAGAGGGGCACACCTGCAGATGAAATCAAAGCATGTCTCAGGTCGTCAAGCTTATGGGCAAATGCCAAGAAATTCAGCTCGACAACAAATATGAGAATGCACCTCTATAATGACGTTGATACAGGACATTATGCTGATACACTATTAAAAATTGGAGATGGGCAGTTAGAAATAGATGCCGAGGGCTGGTGTCACTAACGGGGGATTTTAGTAATTTGGTGCAGAGTGATATGGAACTGATTGCTAGTGTTTACCCAGATCTACAAAGAAATATAAATGACGACCAGTGGCTATGTAAAACAGCGATTCTAGCACCAAAAAATGACTTTTATAGTGCTCTGTTCTGTGTTTATGATCAGTGTCTGTCTACTAATAAATACCGTTATTTCTTCCTGCGAGTTTGTTACTATAACCACGCAAGCGAAGCCATGGGTAAAAGCTTTTTCTATTGAGCACTGCCTCAGGAGGGATTTATTTTATACCCTCTCCCGAGAAAACCCACAAACCAGCAGCATCATCCGGCACAATTCCCACATGCAAAAATCTGAGAGAAACCCCGCCGGGAATCAAATCCAGTTTGCCTAGGTGGGAGGCGAGCACAGTCTTACCAATACACCACCGCAGCCCCTGCTGACATTTAGACTTTGTGCTGGTTCAGAGAATCCCATCGACAGAAGAACATCATCAGTCACATGTTGTAACACCGGGAAGCTCCTCACCTGCCTGCGGTTCGTCCAGCTCTCCCTCTGACAAACCTACTCTTTGAGGGCGAAGTACAACCAACTGTTCTTCTTTCCGACATCACCTAGGCAAGTTAAGGACCCCAACGAAAAGGGTACCCTGCTGCAATCAACACCAAGGAGCATGTTGAATACGTCCAGAGTGAATTTGGAGGTGCCTGATGCTCCCAAACAAAATGCAACGAGGCACCACAACCTGTAGAAGGGAAACATGACGGAGATGCCAAGGTGCTCTCTCCAGGTGGATTGTAGCAGCGCAAACCAGAGTTCCAGTCCGACCAAGAGGAAGGATAATCTAACCTGCCCCTCACAGGACCTATGATGAAGTACCACAGCCACCTGTAGGTGGCCACCCAGCTCCTGAACGAAAGGATGCCAGCAACATCGTCAATGCCGCCCACTCTGCAGCTGTCCACAAGATCGCCTTAGTGAAAGCAGTTGTGGCGAAGTTGTGAGGCAGCACCAGAGCCACCCCACTTCCCCTGGGCTGAGTGGCTCGGGTAGCCTCAGAGTTCCAGCCCCAACAAGAGGAAGGATGAGATGACACTAATCCGACCCTCGACAGGGCCCCACTACGAGCAGCCATGGTGTAGCTGCCAATTCCGTTCGCAAACATGGCCTGGCTTAAACAGGATAACTTCCTGGATATGTCCATATCCATTTAGGTGGCCGTCACCCTGAGCCCAGTAGGCGAAGAATAAAGTGGTGGAGTGAACTAAGATTTATAAGAGGGGGGGGGGAGAGAACCTGTCCTTCATTGTGATACACACCATAGTATTACCAAGGCCTAGAGTAATTTCAGTTTGTGGTACAGAATGGAATAGATTTTAGTGATGCACCCAGAAAAGGGTAGTGTGATGTATGTTTTTGTTTCAGGTATAAATGGACTCAATGAAAAGAAAAACAGGGTTTGTGTACACAGCTTTTACAGGGAAATGATTTCCCTAGCCGAAATAGTTAAAACAGGAACTGGCTTGTGTGCCACTTACAAACAAAATATTGCTTGGCAGTAAGCTTGACAAGGTCTTAATCCAACATGATGTTAAACAGATAAAGAGGGTGCTCTTAGGAAAGGGGAAGCCATAGCAGAGAAGAGGAAAATATGACAAATAGGATGGAATTGATAGGTTTGTAAATACAGTGAAATCCCGATATTTCGCATCCCGATATTTCGCATCCCGATTATTCGTGCAAATTTGCCGGTCCCTTAAGAAAATCCCTTTAATACGTAAAAAAAACAATGCATTCCGGTCCCCTCGATAATACGTATTTATTTTGGTGCTCGAGCTCAATTAAAACTTCTTATAATTCTTATTTCCAACTTAAAAACCTCGTTAACTCATAATATTTTTAACCCAAAACTGTACACCAGTTCTAGATTTATGCAATTCGGGCAGGGTAAAAAAAGACCGAAAGGGTACTGAGGGACGTAGGAGGGTTTGAAGGGCAGGTAATGACGCAGAGTAGGCTGTTGGGCGATGTGTCTGTGATTCTCAGAACTAAGAGGCGCCTTGCTGCCCGGCCTAGGGTTATGAGAGGGTAGGAAGGAGCAGAGCGAGTGAAAAGTTAGTCAGTTCGGTCTTAGCCATGCCTCCGAAAAGAGCTAATAAGTGTCTTTCCATTAGAGAAAAAAAAAGGAAATCATTAACGCCGTGGCCGGTGGTGATAAACGAATTGACGTGTCCAAACGTCATAACGTTCCTCCTTCCACAATAACATCAATTCTGAAGAACAAGGACAAAATCACCTCTCAGACATCGGAAAGCAAAGTCTGCGCTTCAAGACTGGTGAGTGTCCACAACTAGAACAGAATTCGAATGTACCAGTTGGAGGAAACATTTTAAGAGAAAAAGCAAAAAGTTGTCACAGAAAAAATGGGAATTAAAGACTTTCGTGCAAGTGATGGTTGGTTTGATAGGTTTAACAAAAGGCACAGCATAAAATTTAAGAAGCTTAGTGTTGAAAGTGCGAGTGTATCGGCCGATGTTTGTTCTGAGTGGAAAGACGAATTGGGAGAAATAATCGATTCTTATGAGACCAACAACATTTTTAATGCCGATAAGACGGGGTTATTTTATAAGTGTCTCCCCGACCGATCAATGTGTTTTAAGAAAAGAAAAGTGTAATGGCGGAAAAAAATAAAGAACGTGCAACCATATTGTTGGCCGCCAACATGGATGGATCTGGGAAATTAAGACCACTCATGATAGGCAAATCAGCCAAGCCAAGATGTTTTAAAAACATAAAAACTTTTCCAATGACCTATCGTGCAAACAAAAAAGCGTGGATGACGGGTGAATTATTCAAGGAATGGATACGATCAGTGAATGCTTATATGGAGAAAGGCAGCGAAAAATTCTACATTTCATGGATAATTGTACGGCCTATAACAAAACCCCACCGCTCAGTCATGTTAATGTTGTGTTTTTGCCTGCCAACACTACTTCTAAGCTGCTGCCTCTAGACCAGGGCATAATTAAAGCATTCAAAACCTTTTACTGCAAGGAAGTAGTGATGCAACACCTTGACAGCATCGAAGATGGGAAGGATCATAAAATCACCTTATTTTCAGCCATGAACATTGCTCACAAGGCGTGGCAAAGTGTTAGCGAAAGCACAATAAAAACCGGGCTTCGTGCTTGTGGATTCACAAAGGTGGAACTTTCATCAGCAGTTACTGAACAAGACTTAGAATTCCCTGTGAATTGGAATAGTCTTCCTCAAAATGAAGAAAATTATATAACGTTTGAAGATTTCGTCACTTTTGACGATGGCCTAGCGGTATCGGGATTCTAACTGATGATGAAATTTTGGCTCCATCTAAGGACATTGGTGGTGAAGGTGATGAAGATGATGTGCTGACAATTACACCTAAAGTGGCTAAACAATACATCAACAACATGCGCCATTTCTAAGCAAAATGAGACGTTGGCGATGAAGTATTTTCTGCTTTGAACATGCTTGATAAAGCCATCGACAATACCCCTATGCAAGGCTTGCACCAAAAGAAAATTACAGATTTTTTTAAACGTAAATTTTTAATGTGTTTTTATTGCTGTAATTATTGATTTATATATACAGCACATATGTATACATAATATGTAGCCATGCGTTTAGCATTACATATTAATGCAAATTTGCATTAATCTCGTTATTATGTATTTTTTCTTTTTTTGCTCCCGATTATTGGTAATCCTGCTAATTTGAATATCTCGATAATTCATATTTAACATTCAGTCCCTTGACAATACAAATTATCGAGATTCTACTGTACCTGTAAATAATCTGGGATTCAATTTAGAACTACCCATAGCTAGGAAGTCAAAACATTATAAACCTGGATTGGAGGTACCAATCTTTAACATAAATAACTTACAAGAAATCGAAAGCCGCCACATGTTTGTAAATAATTTTTTTAATGCACCCGGAAGGTATATAATGACCACGATGCAAAGCGGTTTTTCATTCATCCATAATGCAAAACTATATATACATTGCATTAGTTCTGTTTACAACAATTCAGTTTTCACACACAAAGTTTGCATCAATGATAAAAACTGTCATAAACTTAACGTGAGAGGCATTGCGTCTCACAGCAGATATTTTTCGTAAGTTGCAGTAACCTCAAACTAAAATTGTTGTAATTCAATAATGGTGCTTATAAATAGTCTCTTCTGTATGTTAAAAAAATTATTAATACTTTTCAAATTAGTTTAAGGTTACAGTAAAAAATTATATTTGTTTTCAAAATAAGTACATATATTTTCAAGCCACCATGTTGCCCATACCTACCTGGCTCATTCCATTTGAGGAATATTTTTCTGGAAAGGAATAATGGGGTAAAACACCCAATTCCTAACGTGAACCTGTGTAATATCATGACATCATGCGTGTTTAAAGATGATGCAAAATGTAACACAATTTGTGTGAACAGCTGTCTGACAGCATATTTAAACTGTAGTAAGTTGTCCGAACTCTCATGCATTGTAGGCTGAAATGTATTCAAGGGTTCAATCCTTCTAAGTCCTACTTTTTTTTGGTAAGTTATTTTTCACTGTTTTAACTAATTAGTTTTTTAAAAAAATTCTCACTACATATAAATTATTAAAAAAAATTGAAATATCAGAAATTTTAAATTCACATATGAACACACACTTTTTTACTATATATTATGTGTTAAAAATTACAATGAATGAAATTAAATACTGTTCATGGTATGAAGTATTTATTTTGAAATAACACTTTCAAGAGAAAATATTCTGTTTGTAAGATTGCAATGATTGAGTAAAATTGTGTTAACAAAGGTTTTATCACTTCAAAACACTACATCTATTCTATCTTATACCTGCAATATTATGAATAGACTAGGAATGTTAATGTTCATCATCAAAATTTTACTACGCCTTTGTAATGTGTTTATTTTTTGCCCACTTTCCAAAGGAAAGAAAGGCTTATCAGATCTAGGGTGTGCAGACTGACAGTCAATTGGATTTCCTACTCATTTCTACATTTCCAGCTTTTTTCTTGAAATTCCTGTACACCAAAAAAAATTATATGGGACATTATCACGTAGAATAAAAGTCATGTAGATTATCTGTAAACATTTATGTTGTATGTAAAACAGGTTTCATGATACAGAGACATGATTTAGTGAAACACATCCAAAACTGACAGATGACAAAATTCAATATATTTTCAATATTAAGGTCAGCAACGAAAGTCATCTTAGACTGTATTGCCGTATATTTCAGAGTGAATGAGTTGATACCATTGAGAAGAGTGCAATACTTTAGACCATACCCAGGGCAAAACCACATTTAAAGCTTAACAGAAAGCACAAACCATACAAAAGATACTATAAACTGAAACATTTTGTGATTAGATTCTCGATAAGAAACCGTTCAATAAATTAAGTTTACTGTTGTTGTAAATACAAATAACTGTAAAAGTGTTTCTTTTGTGTTACATACTCTATGTTCTGCTTTTTTTTTATTTTAACAAAAGTATTTAATGCTTTTTTTCTCCATCATCGTCTGACAGACAAACGCAATATCTGCTATGGTGACAACCAAATGGCCTCACTCTGTCTACAACTCATAAAACTGCAGTATATTATACTTTTTGTGAAACTAACTCCTAATTTTCATACACAGTAAAATCCATATTTTACACTTTTCAAGGAACTGGGAAAAAGGTTGCAAAATGCAGGAAAGCGTAAAAAAGAGGGAAACCAATGCTGTAAAAACAGACATTGAGACCAAAAAAATTGTTTAAAATGGTGGAAAGTGTAAAATAAGGGGATGTAATACAGGGGTTCCACTGTAACTGATGTTTCAAGCAAAAAAAACACAGAGATGGGCTCGTGAATACAACCCATTGCAACAAAAAATTCCTCAATTACGAATATCATCTCTGTTTGAAGTAACAGTATTTGAAAAAGATTTTTCACTCATGTTATCATAGAAAATCATTACTGATTGAGATTTAAAATAAGAATATAGCTGTAAACAAAATAAGAGCGATGCTACCTACCACTGTAGTAAATATAAACTTTCACATTATTTATTTCCTACCAACCAGAAAACAAGCATTTGGGCAAAAATGGTGGCACATGTGCAACGTAATTTTCTATTACATTACATTACATCCACGCACAGTTGAATGGCTAGTGGAAAAGTGTCAATTTTGGAGACCACATGAAAAATATTTACCATTCTACAGCATGAAATTCTCAACAGCACTGCAAGAAAATACAGCTTTATCAATACGGTGACAATAAAATATGGACACCATCAAAAAAAGAATTGCATTTTACTTGGCTAAAACACATTACAGCACATACACACAAACAAAAAGTAATACCTTAGGACCCAGTAAACACTATACATAATTCTATATAAAATTCCATAATAAATTGTGTGAATAGCAACTTTAATTGCAGCACCAAGAATTTTGTACATAATTTGATAAATAAAGCTGCTTCTGCTCACATGTGCAATATGCTGGGAAAGCTGATAACTGTCCTGCAATGTTGCTTTGGCTGACGGCCATGGTACACAAAACTAAAAATAGGAAGCTAATTAACTTTTCTGATAATTCGTTCATTTTAAATTTTGAAGAGCTACAGAAATTTTTGGTTAACTTGAATTTAAGTAATAAAAGCAAGAAATAATTGCAAAACGTTAAATAATTTTGAAAACTCAGATTAAAATCTGTTTTAAGTCAATGACTTTCCAATCCTCCCTTGCAGTTTGAATTTCACGCTTCAAAACAATGTTTACATTTCACGGTTGAAGATTTAATTTATATATTTTGTTGGAACTTTAAGCAATGAATAATAGGTATTCACTGTGAGAGTAGTGGAAATTTGTAAGCCTTATCTTTATTTAAAGAATGATTTTTAAGACTATTTTGTACCAAGATGACAATGCCGCAACTCTGAAAATTGCTGTTTTGGTTGTGTCTGATTAAACAGATTCAAGAAAATGCTGAATGTGTTGGCACACATGATGCTTGTAATAGATGAATTAAGCATAACAAATTTGGTTGAAATGGTATGGTAGATATTCCAAATAAACCTAAAGTTTATATGGCTGCCATTTTGAAAACAAGTGCTTAGTTAATTTTAATCACACACATTTAAATGGTCTACCATAGTATTGCTTGATTGCCAAATTTGGTTATAATTGGTTGAGCAGTTTTCGCGTTATAACATAAAAGCTTCATTATTTCATGTATTGTTATCTTACAAAATAGCGGATAAACAACAATATTCAATACATAAATTCAATTTTTACATTGTGCACTGAGGCAGTGTTCCAATTGGCACTTTTTGTTAACAAAATGGTCATGTGACCTGTTTTATCTACAACATCTGCGATGTATTTTTGTAAATTGCATTTTGCATTTTGTCAGCTTCGAAGCTGACAAATTACAAAATACAAATTACCACCATATGTGTTTTGCCTGTTTAAATATACATATTTGCAAGGTTATTGAAATAAACAACTGTGTATTCTATTCACAATAATTATTTCACAAAGCAAGTCGCTGAAATAGTTTTGAAATATGTTTTTCTCATGAAGCAACTTTTGTTAAGTAACAATTTTACATCATATTTCTTTATTTTGTTAATTTAAAATTTTTAATGGCTCTCTAACCATTTTTGGCAACAATTTCTGTTTATTTTAAAACTTCATGGACTTTAAATTTTATAATCATGAAAACACCAAAATAATAGCAGCATGGCGTGCTAGACAGTTGAATGTCGCGGTGTTCCCACTAAACTTTACAAAATGCCAAATGCGAATTAAGAAAAACTAAAGTCGAAATGAATTATAACACGGCCTGAGTTTCTTGCAGAAGTGACTGACAATATAAAAGCAACTTTAAATAGGTTGAATGATTCCCAAGAAGAAAATATCACCTTAAAATTTTTATGTCCACCATTTTAAAAGTAAGCACCTAGCATGGTAGAAAATTAAAAAATTCTGATGTTCTTACTAAATACTATAGGAGTACTAAGTTTTTGGTTCACACATTCAGAAGTTCAAAGGGAGGGGCACACACACAGACACACACAGGAAAGTGATCTCATAAGCCTTACTTTCCTCGAAAAGTAGGCTTAAATAGTGGGGGGAGGAAAATTTCACTAATAAATTTATGGCTTAAAATTTTTTTATTTAAAATGTGATAATAAATGTTACAAGGAAACTGGATGATACTCATGTAAAATGGAATCTACTTACGACAAAGACATATGTTCAGACATTTATTTACACAAAGCAATGACAATCCCCAGATGCCACAAATTAAACTGTGCTAAAGCTACATTTTTTGTTCCCAGACAAGACACGGCCTGTCCTCACATGACTCATTCAACGTGACATAACATTCTGTTCACAGACAATGGAATAATGCTCCCCACTCCCCATTTCACTTTAAACCTTGCTTTCACAACAAGGAATATGAATGTTAGAAAAGTTATTTGTAACTGAAGTTGTGCAAACGTTTAAAATCATGTTTACAATACGTACCTACACATCATATCCAATTAATACGATTAATTGCATTATGTGTGCTGCTCATGTACGTGTGTGTTCCTTAAAACTTTTGAATGTGTGAACTGAATTTCACCCAACTAAGTGCACATATAGTACTTACTAAGGCCATCCTACATTTATGGTTTTTGACCATGCTGGGTACTTACTTTAAAAATTGTAATGTGCTATGTCATGTATCTGGAATGATTCACCCAATTTCCATCAAATTTTGTATGCTTATAGTATCTAATACAATCATCATATATGCCAAAAAAAAGCTACTATTTTCTGCCATTTTGTCATATTGTACCAAAAATACAATTAAGCTAATTTAGATTAGTATAGTATACATATTAAACAACTAGCAAACCGGCCCGGCTTTGCCCAGGTACAATTGAGTTTTACAGTGATACACTAATAAATAAATTGGGAAAAGACAATTCATTTCTGTAAAAACAGAATTATAAAATTATACTATGTTGGCCTAGGTTTTTAACTGATTACGGCAACCCAAAAGGAAGGAAATAATTTTTACCCGATAGCCTAGAAGTAGGGTATTAATTATGAAGTGTATATGTGCAACTATCGCGGAGTTACCACATTTCTGCTTTCCAGCGTCGATGTATGGAAATCAAAACGTGAGTTTCATCAAGTTGTAGCTTTAGAAATAAGTGTACCTAGGTACTACTTTTTGTGCTTGGCTAAGAGATCTTAATCGATCAATTAAGTTAAGCAACGTTCCCAGCGGTACACATTTGAATGCGTCACCGTTTAGTGGCATAACATCCAAGCGCTTCCGGGCTTCGGAGGGCACATTAAATACTTGGTCCCTGTTGTTATCGATTGATAGCAGTCGTTAAGCCATTTCAGAGGTCCTTGGGCAGCCTGATAAACTCTGACACCAGAGGAAAAAAATATTTCGGTCATGTTCCCAGCCGTTGCAGAATAACGTTTTTTTGTTATTCCACAGGAACCGTACAACTTTCCGGAATAAAAAGTATCCCATGCCCTATTCCAGGTCTTAAAAGTACCTGCATACAAAATTTCATCAAAATTCGTTCAGCCGATTAGACTGATTACATCCAAAGTTAATGCTCTGGATCCTACCTCCATAATGAATTTGATTGCATTCTATCTTGTGGTTGGATGTTTTCTGAGTCTGAGTTCTGAGTAAGGCCCATGTGTATTTGTAATTATCTCACTACTGTTGGACATGCTTCTGGTTTTTAAGAAATTAATTCAAAACTATTTGCACCCATGTAGAGCAAAGTAGGCTTAGTATTTATATACTTATATTCTTCTTAGCACACAAGGTTTTCATTTCAGTGATGTCCCAAATGGCTTTTGGGGAAATTTAATGACAGAAACACGACTTGATTTTATTCAAATGATATATATATTTTGCCATCAAAGTATTGCCAACTGTAGACCCAAAGTTTGTGATGAGACAAAGTTTAAGCATTGAAGCAAAAGATAATGATTATAGCAAGTAAGAGTGGTCACAATTGCTAAAACTCAATGTGAAACACAGTACAACGCAAAGTTTCATTCAGAAGCAAACTAGCAATGATGGGTCATAATACACCTGCAGGCCATCCTGTAACTGTAAGCAGTCCTGCTAGTCAGAGCAGGGAATGACAATAAACAGCACGTCAGTCACCAGCGACCTTGAAAGAGTGAGGGGCTGGCTGGCATGGAAAGAAGAGAAAGAGAAGAGGAGGCATCAGCTGAGCACATGCACAGACTCAAAAGTAGGGGAGTGACAGAAGCACAATCCAGCAATTTGAGGAGCGAGGGGCTGGCTGGCATGGAAAGAAGAGAAAGAGAAGAGGAGGCATCAGCTGAGCACATGCACAGACTCAAAAGTGGGGGAGTGACAGAAGCACAATCCAGCAATTTGAGGTGCACAGAAGAGAAGAAAATACAGAACTTCACGCAAACAGACCTGAACTGATGCTTGGCGAGGTGATTCCACATCACATTGGGGGGGAAAGAGAGATAACTTAGACAAGGATTGGTCTACCACTAAGTGGTCTTAGATACCACCTGCTCAACTGCCAGTTACAGTTTCATAACTTGGCCTAGCACAACCAAAATTCACTACAACCCTCACTCACGTATAGCCAGCTCACGCAGCTGCCACCAAGTGGAGGTAAAAGGATCAGTGTGCAACCCAACCGTGCACCCCTGACCCTCAGCACATCCGCTGTGCCACTAATGTTCTTCTTCAGCCATCACCTACCCATCTCTCCTACAAGTACCGTAATACTCCATTGCCTACCACTAGCCAACCATATGTTATGGACAAGCAGTCTTTAACACTAGAGTACCCTTGAAGGTGTTCAGAGACCATGCTCGCCACGCTGTCTGTCTCATCGCAATTAGATCTGCGACTTTGACTCGTGTATCTAAGTTTGTTAGATAGCTCGATCAGAGCTTGTTATTTGTTGGCACTTGCTTAACTTTTAATCTTCCTTCTTTTTTTTGAACCTCCTTTTATTCTGTCAGAATATTTTTGGGTTTTGTATGGCGAAGCCACTTTTTTTTTCTTTTCCAACATCCCAACATTTTAATTACATGCTTCTATGTCAGATCTCTAATTTTTTTTATTTACACAATAATGTTCAAATATTTCTGTCAAATTGTCATTTTAAAGATATATTGGTAACCAATTATTGAACATGCCTTGATCATGCTGAACTGATGTGCAAAGTATCTAAAATAGTTTTTGTAAAAAAAACTTAGTTATTTCATAAAATATATCTTCTTGGTTTTTTTCTAATAGTCCACTTAATATTATGAAGTACTAATCATATTAACGTAAAAGGTCATGTATAATAAACTGTATTACTACTGGAGTTGAACCAAGCGACATGATATCTGTTAAGGGTGATGCCCATGAATGGTGTTTGCCTTTTGTACATTTTTCGCCACCCTGCTGGCTGCACGTGAGTAAGGTGATCACATTTTTGGTTGTATTTACTTGGGACATTTTAAATTCTACCTTGTTCACTATTTGTGGTGACTCGGCCTTTCAGCATCGTATTCTTTTGTGTTGGCCGTACTATAGGTTAGGTCTGCTGATTCATACTGATACATACTATCTTGATACATAAATTTTATGTTTCTTGGCGAGTTATCGGTTCCATGATCTTTCATTTGGGATTTTAGTGATAATTAGGAATTCCTTGTCGAGATGGACGATCCTAAAGCAGCGTTGGTTTATCTTCGTTTAGTGGAGAGCCACATCAAGCGTGCTTAAGATCTCGCACAGATTGTATCAACTGGAGCTTATTTTTAGCTACAAGTCATCAATGTTTCAAAGGTTTGCAACAGCTTTGATGATTATGTCTCGGTGGAAATGACTACAGATGAATTAAAAATTACTCACTCTGAACTTGCCCGTAGTATAGACTTTGAAGAACGGTATTTTGCGGTTAAGGAAACTGTTACCACCCTAAGTGATGAGACATGGGAACACGTTCAGTCTTTTGCTGCGGCAAAAATAAGCAACTCTTGCATAGTTTTACCTACGATCAACCTGGCCAATTTTGATGGTGAACACAAACATTAGCCAAACTTTTCTAACTTGTTTGCCACATTAGTGGTCCAGAATAATGATGTCTCCCGCTGTTGAGAAATTGGCTTACTTGAAGTCTTCGCTTCATGGGGAGCCTCTAGTAATGATTCAGTCATTACTGATCAACTTTAAAGTGGCCTGAAATTTTCTCATCAATAGGTATCAGAACAAGTAGCTGCTTGTCAGTGCTCATGTGGAGGCCTTGTTGCAGGCACCATCTGTCTCTGCTGAGGCACCGGCCTCATTGCGCTCTCTCTGGTGTAACATCACAGAAAATATTTCTGACCTAAATTACTTTGATGTTCCCATCAAGCATTGGGATTTGTTGTTACCCATTGTTAATACATTTTGGATATCGGACTACAAGCATAATGGGAAATTACTCTTGGTACTGACTCTCCCATGCTAAATGAGTTCATTGCAAATTTGGATAAACACTACCGTGTTCAGGAAACAGTGCATTTGACTGCCACAAAGAAAGGCAATAGGCCTACACAATCATTTAAGCAAAAGGATCACCCTGCCATACCTAGTTGGAGACAGCCACGTGGGCCCTCAAAGTGTTTGGTTTCCTCCCAACAGAAGTGTTGTGTTTGTAAGGGTAACCACCACCTTTACAAATGCCATGACTTATCAAGTGTCGTCCAAAGGAGCATTATTCAGTAGAGAAGGAAAAGATGTTGTGTTTGAATTGCCTTCTGTCCTCACACCATGCATCAAATTGCCCATTGTCTTATTATGTCATCAGTATAGTGCTCGCCACCACACACTATTACATTTTGAATCAAAGACTGTAGACACTGGCAATTCATCAACACATGCTGAGAGTGGTTTGTCTTCTGGTAACAGAGTCTTCAGTTCTCTCTGCTGTTTCACCAGCTATTAATAGTGCATCATCCACTGCTTTTGTCCACCACTCAGGTCCAAATCCTTGATGTCTCTGGAGTACCACATGTTGCCCGAACACTTCTTATCACAGCTAGCCATGCTAGCTTCATCACTAAGCGTTGTCTGCAGAAGCTCAGATTAACTTGCAAACTTCCCATTCATAGATTATCAAACACCTAGGTTAATGTAGAAAAATTAGTTTCATCAGTTGTTAACACTCCTTTTGGAATGCCAGACATGCAGTTCGTCCAGGATGGTTTTGTGCTGCCTCACAAAATGACCAGTCTCCCAAGTACTAAGTTGTCTAGTGAAGTGCGCAGTTCAGTCCTCCATCTAAGCCTCGCTGATCCTGACTTTTATACTCCAGGACCTGTTTAGTTGCTCACCGGAGCAGACTTGTTACCTTGGTTGTTAACTGGAGGTAAAATTTATGGTCCTCCGGTGGCACTTTATTCTGTCTTCGGCTGGATTTTAATTGGTAGGGTTGCTTCTGAACAATTGCCCTGTCCCTCAGCATTATATTGTGTGTCAATGCTGACATGTCCTTTAAAGGATATCACAGTGGTTTTGGGAAGTGGAATAATTCCCCCCATGAAAGTACAAATCTGCTGAGGAAGTTCAGTGCAAGAGATTGTTCGTGGAAACCCATAACAGGGATATCGGCAGCAGGTATAAGTATACCTGTGTTGTTGCTTTTGCGTACAGTGGATTCTGAGCTAGGGTCTTCCAGGCCACAAGCGATCAACCGGTTGCTTCGTTTAGAGGAATGTCTTAAAGGTGACCAATTTCTTAAGGTTTATGAAAAACTATCTAAACATGGGGCAGATGTAAAGAGTTCCTGAGTTATAAATACACCCAATGGTGTTTGAGGCATCAATGAAGAGTGCAAATGTGCTGTCATTGAACATCTTGCTGACAGGACCAAGACTGCAACATGACATTGATGTTCTGTTGAAGGTTATCTTGCACGAGGTTGTATTCATTGCCGACATCAAACAAATGTATTGCCAAATTTCAGTTAGTTGTAGTTACCAAGAATATCAATGCATTGTATGATGCGTTAATGACAGTGATCCAGTGGTACATTACAGTTTAACGACTGTGAACTATGATGTGTTGCCATCTCCTTATTTATCCCTTCGTGTGCTGCAGCAGTTAGCTGTGTGTAAAATCTGCCTTCTCTCTTTGCTGCAATTTCTCCTACTCAGTTTTACTTGGGCATCCTCCCTCCTTGTTCATTGCTTGCATGTTTGCAGACAAAAGTGAAAACATTTACAAGTGTTTCAATTCTAAGAAAGAGCAAAACTATTACTACAGTGAGTGAGTATACAAACAGGCACGATTTTGAACTTTATTAAAGGTATTGTTAATATTACCACAGCTGTTAATTCAATAATTGTTGCTACAGGAAAGGTGTTGTTATAGCCCACACTCGTTACGAGTGGCTCAACTTTAGTAACAATGACTGATGCTGTACCCTAGCGGAAACAGAGCCTGCTCTCTGCAACCTTAATGCTGTCCTATGGCAGGTTGGATACCAACTGTAACCCACCCCCACCCCCTTCTGGTATTGCTGAGCCTGGAGCTAATATAGAAAGTTGGCACCAGATAGCCTAAGCAACACTTGTGGGCAGAGTCAGACCTGATAGGTGGGAAAAAAAGCTATGGCAATCCAGGCTGTAGAAAGCTTAGGGTTATGAACTTGTTTCAAAAAGAATTGTACCACCAGCAATGTCAGAATAAGCAAAACCTGTAAAACGAGAGAAGGGCTTAGTTGGTATGTGAGGGAAATACAAGTGCAACCAATTTCATTAAATGATAGTTTAAAATGTATTTCAGAAAAGTATCACCCGGGAGTCATATAGTATAGCATTTGTCCACAGAAAATAAAAATTATGGTTCTGTAAATTGTAGTAAACATATCAAGGTATTACAAAATCTTGAATACCCATTTGCAGTCTTAAACAAACATTTTGAGGTATCCACTTTCTTACTAACTTGTGCTTTATTTTGATAATGAAGTGAATTTTATGGTTTGTACACAACTAAATAATGTCTTATAGTGTTATGTTTACTGGCTTATGTTAAAAACCAATCACCTGTCCTGTGCAGTCCCACAACCCCACACTTCAATACTGGCTATGATGTAAGGGATGCCACAAAAAGTCAGTCGATTGAATCCCTCATCCACTTGGAGGCATGGTGCTTTCTTGTCAACGCCAGCACGTATGCCTTTTGGATAGCCACGGATAGACGAATTGAAGTAAAGCAGCTTTGGGCCTCCTAAAAAACAATGCAGTTATCTTTAAAACCACAAACAATTTTAACCATTTAGGAAGGGAAGGGGAATGGGAGAGTCCATACATCAGGCAGATGTGAGTTTGGGTCTCACTTGGGCATGGTGATATATGCCACAATTCAATGTAAGTTATAGTTTTTTTGGTATGGAAGCTTTCCTTCTTATAACCTTCTTACAATACATTAGCTTTTTTGTCAACCTATTAACATTAATAACTATTTTTTTATCAACCGCTTTTAAGTATTGACCAATAGTAAGTAACCAATGCCAACAAGCAAATAAAACCATTCCTGCGTGAAAACGTGCACGCAACAAAATTGCTGTGAAACAAAAACAAAGGTGAAAAATCACAAAAACACAGGAACACCACCACGTTGACATCCACAAAACCTAACACAAATTAAACAAAAATATACCAACCCTCTGTCTTTTTCTAATTATAATATATACAAATATATGTTCCATCGGCAACAATACATTTCTCCACAGGATCATAAAGATCGAAAACAACAATAACATTTTAACATCCAAAGAAAGAAAATCCAATTACTAAAGGCAGAAGAGTATGTATGTGTGCAACAACTTTATTAATGATCTGAATCATTTTCGCAAAAACCGACTACATGCAAACACAACAATCTACCTAACGATAACATAGGCCCGGGGTCGGCAAACTTTTCAGCTCAAAGAGCCAAATACAAAAAAAAAAAAAAAAAAAAAAAAAAA
>NQII01000170.1:384419-400527 GCA_002778355.1 Clitarchus hookeri
ATGAGAACGATGACCTTGCATTTCTTTAGATACTTTTGGTAGGTCTGGCACGTAAGTAGTTTTTAGTTTAAGACTCGACTCTAGATTTTGATTTGTCAGTCTGGTTCTTAGCTTGTTTTTTTTATTAAATTCATGCATGAGAAAACTTGTTCGCATGAATATGTCAATCCAAAGATCGTTAGCACTCCTAAAGCCAATTTTTTTAATTGGTCATAACATTCTGGAAGTCCATTCCAGGTGTCAAAAATAATTGCTTCAGGCTTAGGCATTTATTTTAAAGCTGTCAACTTGGGTTGCGATATCAAATTGTATTTCTGCCTTTCTAGCACTTCTAAGCTACTACTGAGATTTGTGAATTTACAACTCCATATGTCTTTACTTTTTAAATCTAACAATTGGCTTTGAAATGTACCAGCATCATTGTCAAACAGAGTAAAGTTTAGTTCATTGCTATTGCCCATGAGAGGGTTCATGATGAAAGCTAAAGTAGGCTTATTTACTTTTAACTGTTCAAATCGTTCAGCAAAGCCATCCTTCATTGCTTTGATCGCAGTAATGAAGTAATTTGTGTCGATAGGAGCATTGTTTTCTTCCCGATACTTTTTCAGTTTTTTGAAATGTAGTAATGTTTCCATCTCCATATCTTCAGCCAGCAAAAGCAATTTTTTTTTCAAAGTAAGCTACTTCTTGCAGTTAATGTAAATGCAGTGTTTCCTTTTCCTTGAAGCTTTATGTTTAGTTCATTTAATTGCATTGTAAGGTCAGTCATAAAATAAAACTGTTGTAGCCATTTGTCTTCTTCTAGTTCAGGGTGATGAATGCCTTTTTCATTAAGAAATATTTTAATTTCATTAAGGTAAAAAGCTAAACAATTCAAAACATTCCCACGCGAAAGCCATAGCACTTTATTGTGCATAAGTAGGTCTGAATACTGGCTATCCATTTCATCCAGAAATTCTTTAAACTGACTTAGCCAAGATGCTGTTGGTAATCTTTATTACCAAGTTCATGACGTCAACTATTTCTTTTGGAAAAGTTTGTGCACAAAGCACTTACTGATGTATTATACAGTAAAACGAAAGGATTTCATGGTCTATTTTTCTCTTCATATTTGAAATAAATCCTTTGTTTATCCCCGTCATGCTTTTAGCTCCATCAGTTGCGATGGAAACAATTTTATTAGAATTGATTCCATTGTCTTTCAGACACTTTTGTACAGCATTAGCAATATCTTCCACGCGAGTTTGCCCCATAAGTGGCAGCAATCCTAACAGTTCTTCCTTAGGGCCTTGTGGTGAAACATACTTCACAAAAAGTGAAACTTGTGCTGTATCTTTTACGTCGCAAGACTCATCTACAGCAATTGATAATGCAGGAGTCAGTTTGATGTCCTCTAATTGCTGTTGGGTCACATTTAAGGCCATTTTGGCGGTCCGGTCTTATACTGTTTTAGCTGACAGTGGGATGTCCTTAATTTTTAAAANGTCACATTTAAGGCCATTTTGGCGGTCCGGTCTTATACTGTTTTAGCTGACAGTGGGATGTCCTTAATTTTTAAAATATCCTATTTATTTTTAAAATCACGAAATAGATCTTCTGACGCTTCAATAAAACAATCCTTAATATAATCACAGTCTGTAAATGGCTTTCCTCTTTTAGCTATTTCTAGCAAAATATTAAAGTTGGCCATATTCAAGAAATTGGTGGATTGTGTTCAATTATGTAACATGGAACTTGACCACCGAGTCTTTTTTNTCACATTTAAGGCCATTTTGGCGGTCCGGTCTTATACTGTTTTAGCTGACAGTGGGATGTCCTTAATTTTTAAAAAATCCTATTTTTTTTTTAAATCACGAAATAGATCTTCTGACGCTTCAATAAAACAATCCTTAATATAATCACAGTCTGTAAATGGCTTTCCTCTTTTAGCTATTTCTAGCAAAATATGAAAGTTGGCCATATTCAAGAAATTGGTGGATTGTGTTCAATTATGTAACATGGAACTTGACCACCGAGTCTTTTTTNAAAGTTGGCCATATTCAAGAAATTGGTGGATTGTGTTCAATTATGTAACATGGAACTTGACCACCGAGTCTTTTTTTGAAGTTCTTCAACAGCTTTTTTCAGACAGGATATTTTCTTGCAAAAGGATCATGTTTAGTTGTAAAATGTCTCTCCAAATTTGACTTTTTATTACGGGCCAGTATTTCTTGACAGATGAGGCAGGTCGGAAGGCTACTTTGACTACGAATAAAAGCATACGACTCCGTCCAATCACGAAGGAATTCTCGATTTTCATCTTCTGTTTTTCTTTTCTTTTTAAATGAAGCCATGCCGACAGCCGATTTTGAAAGCCTGAAATAATCCACTTTTATCAGTCATATAAGTTAAGAATACACTTATTAAAACACCAGCCTAAGAAAATTTATCCAAATTTCTAAGAGAAAATATCTTATGTAAGCGAAATAACCAACATAACAGTCATCCATTTAGATCACGTTTTACAATGTCGCAGTAAAGCTAAACCATAAATTTCTTTTATTCTCGAGTGGAATGAAAGAACAGGTAGGATAATTTACCTTCTGGTTAGAGTTACTGTTACTTTGACATTGTGAAACAGGGCCAGAGTTGGTGCACACCGGCGAAACAAATCGCAGTGGGTATTATTTTCTAGAATCAATATTAAACACTGCGTAATGGGCACAAAGTTTAACAGAACAGAATACGACATGTTTTTTGATTCTATACCATAAAAAATTTTGCATTTTTTCCACCGATAGATGCCTTACTCTTTACTCGTATTAGTCAGTTGGTACAATTCCTTTGCGACTTTAAGTTTGGTTATTATAAAAAAGAAAAGAATAAATGGCACAAAGGTAAGCACAAATACGATTGAAAGCAAAAAATACCTACTAATTATTGCATTACATACCTGTACAAAATAGGGTTCACGTCTGTTAAATTAACTATTTACGCAACGACCAAGAATGCAATGAAAATTGTAAACGCACGTGTGTCCAAAACAAAAGCAACAAGCCAACTGAATCGCGCTCGGCGGGGGCAGCGCGGGCGAATGGCGTAGGTGAGGCGGTAGTGAAGATGGGAGGGGTGGGAAATGAGGTAATAGGTATTTGGACGATCGCGGTCGGTTTTAGTCTGCGCGCGGGCTGTGTGTCTCTTCAATATAGAATAAAAAGTAATTTTTTTGCGAAACTGAAAGAGTTGCAAATGTTTTTCAAAGAGTCGCATGCGGCTCGGGAGCCACAGTTTGCCAATCCCTTACATAGGCCAACGATAAAAAAACTCTTTAATGATTTTGCTGGATTCTTATGTTATTTGGTGTGCTGAGTTTAAAAATGATAATAAAAAAGTCATAACATCCACCATCTTTTCACATTTGAATATAAAAAATGTGAAAAATTCATTTTTTTTTTAATATTTGTGCATTTTTATATACTTCATTTATATATATATTTTATATACATTAATATACATTTTTATATACTTGATATACATTATTAATATACTAAAACATACAGTAAATCATAATGAAATTAGGTTGGCAGTGGTGGTACGACTGTTGGTTTTCTTTCAGTCAACACAACCTCACTTTTCAGCTTTTTGCCCATGTGCTTTAAGTATGGCTAACTGTGGTTGTAAAAACTTTACTAACAGTTTTTGCTATATAAGTGGTGAGTTTGTAATTAAAAAACATTACAGAGAAACATTACAAAGAAACATTACAGAGTTTGTTAAAAAAGTGTATTGGTATATTTTGGAATAAAACTCTGTGATCAAGGAAAACCTTGGGCTCCACACAAGGTATGCTATGTTTGTGTTGAAGACGTTAGAAAATGGTCAAAAAAAGAAAAGACAGCTTTTAGATTTGCAGTACCCATGATATGGAGAGAACCAAAAAATCATTCAGACTATTATTATTTTTGTAGCATTAATGTTACTGGATATAACTCCAAAAATAAGAAAGTAATTGTCTACCCTAATCTTCCGTCAGCTATTTGGCCAGTCAGTCATTGTCCGGGACTTCCTGTCCCTGAGCCACCACAGGCTATTGATGACGTTTTACTTGATCAGTCAAGTGAAACTGAATCTGATGAAGGTAAACCGGATGATGATGAGTTCTAATGTTCTCCAGAAAATTTAGAACCTCAGTTGTTTACACAGGCTGAGTTAAATGATTTGGTAAGAGATTTGGGTTTGACTAAAGAGAAAGCTGAATTGCTTGGCTCTACGCTAAAAGAAAAACCTTTGTTGGCACTTGTAGCATCTATTTATCAATATAGAACAAGGGATCAACAGTTCTCTATGTTTTTTTTTAAGCAAGAACAGGATTTGGTGTACTGCCATGATATTGGTGGTCTAATGAATGAATTTGGAATTGGGTACAACAATGAAGAATGGAGGCTTTTTATAGACTCATCAAAAACTAGCTTAAAAGCTGTTATGTTACACAATGGTAATACTTATGCTTCACTGCCTGTGGCTCATTCACACCATATGAAGGAAACTTATGAAAATCTAGACATTATTTTAAAGGAAATTAACTATCCTGCTCAGGATTGGATGATGTGTGGAGATTTGAAAGTTTTTTGCATGCTCCTAGGCAAACAAAAGGGATTTACTTAATTTCCATGTTTTATATGTGAGTGGGACAGCAGAACAAGGGATCAACACTGGTCCACAAAACATTGGCCTCCAAGTAAAACCTTAACACCTGGAAAGAAGAACATTTTGCATAAAACTTTAATAGATCCAAAAAAAATTCTTCTACCACCTCTTCTCATTAAATTAGGTTTAATGAAACAGTTTGTAAAAGCCTTGCCTAAAGATGGTGAATGTTTTAAGTATTTATGTGAAAAGTTTCCTCATTTATCAGGAGCCAAACTGAAAGAAGGGGTTAATGATGTTCAATTCCAACTTTGAAACAAAAATGACTACAAAGGAAAAGGAGGCTTGGATATCATTTAAGTAAATTGTGACTAAGTTTTTGGGCAATGTTAAAGACCTAAACTATGAGCTTATCATAGCTAATATGATACGACAAGTTCAAAAATTTGGGATGCCTGATGAGCCTTAAAGTCTACTTCTTACACAACCATCTTGACTTTTTCCCTGACAACTTGGGTGATGTGAGTGAAGAGCAGGGGAACGGTTTCACCAGGACATCAAAGTGATGGAGAAACGTTACCAGGGACGGTGGAATGTCAGCATGATGGGTGATTACTGCTGGTCACTTCACCGAGAACAACAAAATGCATCACATCGGAGACAAAGCTACATAAGAAGCTTCAAAGATAAGAGAGAAAGGAAATACCAAAAAATAAACACTTAAAATGTATGCAATTAATTTTTTTATACAATCACATAAATCACATAGTGAGAGAATGTGAGTGATACAAAAAAACTGATACCAGATTCAGTTTCAGCACCCAAAAATAAATATGATTCAGCTGCATTTATTTAAAAAGTTTTCTCAACATATTTTTTTGTTGGCCTGTGTAATTAATTTTTTGTACATGTGGTCAACACCATATGGAAAATTACCTTTCAAAAACACACTATGGCAAAACTTAGAAACTGGCATGTTAAGAAAGAGCTGAATGACACTAATAACAGTGCCAATACGGACAAATTCAGGTAAATAAGGAGCAGAAACAGAATACAATGGCGGGGCAGATAAAGAACACCCCTAGAAAAACACATTGTCCAATGACAATGCCCGCTATGTTTTCCAGATGCAAAAATACAAGGCTGAATCCACTGCTAATATCTCTGCAAAAACTATTGTTATGATATAATAAGTACCTACTGCTGCCATCTAGTTAGCTTGTACTCTTTGGTTCTTTAAAAATATTCATTCGATCACTAGTCAGTAACTAGCACGTTTGTTTCATTTTAGGTTATGGGCCCAGACCCATAATTCCAGCAAAAAATAAACGTTAGAAACTGTATTTCTTGCGACAGTATACGACAGTGATAGACATTCGTAGCGATACTATTTGTATTCATGTAAGCAGTAAATATGGCATCAAACTATCTAGTCAACGTACCTAAGTTGAAGGGTTGGGAAAACTACAGTGAGTGGACTTTCGCAACGGAGAATTTTCTAATTCTGGAGGGCACGTTGCATTGCATTAAACCAGTTACCGGGAAAAGTGTAGAAGCCGCTGATGACGCGAAGACCAAGGCTAAACTGATCATGACCATCCACTCGACTTTATTCGTTCATATTAAGAATGTGACGACCTCAAAAGAACTGTGGGACAAGCTGAAGGCTCTATTCGACGATGCAGGTATTTCTAGAAGAATAAGTTTACAGCGGAATTTAATCTTGATTCGCCTGGAAAGCAGCAATTCTATGATGTCGTATGTAACGCAAATGGTAGACACCGGTCAGAGGTTATGTGGAACTGGGTTTGACATCAGTGACAAGTGGATCGGATGTTTATTGCTAGCCGGATTGATGGAAAAATATTCCCTTATGATATGGCCATTGAGCATTCAGAAATTCCCATCATAATAGACGTAATTAAATCAAAGTTGTTGGATATAGAAACGGATGTGAACGTAAAAGGTCGTAATGAAGTTAGCGGCGCATTTGCGAGTTCGCAGAAGTGGCAACCTAAGAATAATGTCAGAGCAGGCGGAAGCAAAAATGGAGGAAACACCAAAGCACATGTCAAATGCTACAAATGTAACCAGATCGGTCATTATAAAAATCAGTGCCCAAATGACAAGAAGATGTTACGTAAACAAATGCATTCAGTGCAGTGTTTCCAAGCGGGAATTTTGGCAAAGATGAATGGTACATTGACTCGGGTGCAAGCGTGCACTTGATTGCAAACAAAGTTGGATTAGGAATGCTTCATACCTAGAAAATAAAGAAATTATTGTTGCAAACAATAATAAAGTTCGGGTTTTGTGCACCGGCGACGTCAATATTGTAACAAAAACTGAAGAGTGCGAGTTTGAGATGCCAGTGAAAGGCGCATTCTGTGTACCAGATTTAACAAATAATCTGTTGTCCGTGAGCCAGTTAATTAGCAACGGGAATAAAGTACAGTTTACCGGGAAAGGTTGCGATGTTTACAATGCAAATGGTGTATTAGTGGCCACGTCTTCGTTAATAAATGCAGTTTGCAAGTTGTGAATGCCAAAAAGTGTACTTGCTGCATCCGTGGTGTCTGCAAACATATGGCATCGCAGATTAGGTCACATAAACCGCAACTATTTGAATAAAATGACAACTGCCACAGAGGGTATTGACCTTGATGAAAAAGCTGACATAAGTAAGTCATTGTGCGCAGTTTGCTGAGAAGGTAAGCAAAGTCGACTGCCTTTTGCTCATGTTGGTTCAAGAAGTAATGAGATACTCGGAGTAGTTCACACAGACATTTGTGGACCTATGGAGAAAGAATCCATTGGTGGTTCTAAATACTTTATGCGGTTTGTCGATGATTATAGTCACATGATATTTGTATATTTTCTAAAATACAAAAGCGAAGCCTTGACTTGTTTTAAGGAATTTAGAGCAAAAGTGGAGAATGAAAACAAAAGAATCAAAACATTGAGATGTGACAATGGAGGTGAGTTTTGTAATAGAGAATTTGATACATACTTGCTAAAGGAAGGTATTAATCATCAAAAAAACAAATACTTACACACCAGAGCAAAATGGATTATGTGAAAGCCGTAATCGCACAATCGTGGAGAAAGCAAGGTGCCTGTTGTTTGACGCAAACTTCGGCAAAGAATTTTGGGCTGGGGTGACAAACACTGCTGTTTATCTTCAGAATCGAATTCTAGCATCGGTGTTGGATAGAACAACGTGATTTGAAATGTGGGCAGGAAGAAAACCTGACATAAACAATCTGAGAATATTTGGCAGTACTGTGATGGATCATGTAGCGAAGGAAAGAAGACAAAAATGGTACAAGAAGTCAGAGAAACATATATTGATGGGATTTCCAGAAAATCTCAAAGGTTACAGATTTTACAACCCAAGGACTAAATATATGATAACTAGCAGAGATGTCATCGTCATGGAAGAAGAATCTAATGCTGAATAAAAAGAAGAAAGGTTATATTCAGTGGGGGACACATCTACAAAAAATGAAGAGTCAGTGGTAGAATCATTTGATGAGTTGTATATACCAAGTGAAGGTGAAGACACTGATGATACTACTGAAACAACTGAACCAGAAAAGAGACCGATGAGGAGCAGAAAGAAACCAGATCGTTTAGGATTCTCAGATATGTAAAATGTATTTGATGATGCCAGCGGCTTATCTCCGGAAGAAGCACTAAAAGGACCTGAAAAAGAGCAGTGGTTAAAGGCTGAGAATGAAGAACTCAAGTGTTTTGATGATAATAGTGCGTGGGAGTTGTTAGATATTCCAAAAATGGTATGGTTGTTAAGTGCAAATGGGTTCTAAGAAAGAAATATGAAAATGATAATAATGTTCATTATAGTGCTGGGCTCATGGCGTGTGGTTATATACAAAAACAAGGTGTGGACTATTCAGACACATTTTCACCTGTTGTTAGGCATACAACACTGAGATTGTTATTTGCACTATCTGCTCAGTTAGGTTTAAATATAACGCATCTTGACGTGACTACGGCTTTCTTGAATGGGGAGCTTGAGGAAACAATTTATATGCAAAAACCAGATGGTTTTCCTATAACAAAAAGTTGTGGAAAAGTACTTAAATTAAAATGAGCCATTCATGGCTTAAAGCAGTCTTCAAGAGCATGGTACAAGAAGGTCGATGAGTGTCTCATCAAAATGGGTTGTAAGCGTTCTAAGATAGTGAGTTGTTTGTATACCAAAAAATAAGAATAATCGCAGAACAATTGTTACATTTTATGTCGACGGCTTCTGTATTTTTTCTAATGATGATAATGAAACTATGCATTTAAAAAATGCATTAGAGTCACAGTTTAAAATCAAGGACTTAGGAGAGGTTAAGCAATGTCTTGGAATGAGTGTAAATGTAGACAAAACTAAAGGTGAAATTATTTTGACTCAGAAAAATTATATAGACCAATTATTTAAAAAAATTCCATATGACAGAATGTACAATTGCAGATTCTCCTTTAGAGGCTAAATTAAATATTAATAAAGAGGAAAATTGTAAAGACCAAATGCAATACCAACAGCTTACTGAAAGTCTTATGTATTTGGCAGTTTTAACTAGGCCTGATATAGCATTTGCGATTAGTTACTTAAGCCAGTTTAATAACTGTTATAATCAGTAAACATGGTTGTATGCTAAGCAAGTGCTGAGGTATTTAAGAAAACAAAGCATTTTGGTCTCAAATATAGAAAAACCGGAAATCTGCAGTTAGAAGGGTTTGTTGATGCTGATTGGCGAAATAATGTTATAGATAGGAAGTTATACACTGGCTTTTGCTTTGTATTGGCTGGGTGTGCAATCTCATGGGAAACAAAGAAACAGAAAGCCATAGCTTTATCAAGCACAGAAGCAGAATACATGGGTGTCACAGAAGCGTGTAGGGAAGCAATATATTTGCGCAACTTGGTGTGTGAAATAACTGGAGATCTATATCCTATAACTGTGTTTAATGACAATCTAGGGGCACTTAAACTCTCTGTAGATAATGTTTACCATAAGCTAACTAAACACATTTATGTGCTCTATAATTTTTGTAGAGAATGTGTCAGTAATAAAATTGTAGAACTGAAATACTTGGAGACAAATGAGATGCCAGCTGACTTGTTAACGAAGAGTTTGAACACTGTTAAACATTATTACTTCATGANGAAGAGTTTGAACACTGTTAAACATTATTACTTCATGAATATGTTGGGTATTCAATTTGTTTAGATTTTATGTTTAATTTAAATGTGTAAACTTATTTGATAGAGTGGGGGTGTTGTTATAATATCATAATAAGTAACTACTGTTGCCATCTAGTTAGTTTATCCTCTTTGGTTTGTACTCTTTGGTTTTTTAAATATATTCATTCGATCACTAGTCAGTAACTAGCACGTTTGTTTCATTTTAAAAACAACTAATGTGTCACTCAATGACCATCTCTTGGTCTGAGCAACAGTACAGCAAGACAAACTCAATAGTCATGCGATTCACTAAGAGTTATGGACTTTGTACTGTTGCACTTGGGACAGCATCTGCACTTTAATTGGGAACTCAGTAGCCTACAACATCTTGCTGAAGATGAAGCCCACTGGTACCCTAATGCAGCACAAGTTTTGAAAAGAGACTTTTACATTGATGATGCACTCTGTAGAGTGAAAACAGTGGAGGAAGCTCTACATCTACAGTAATTGTTGAAAATGAGACCCTTTTCTTTTCCATTATTTGTTTGTTGGTCAACATTTTTTTCTCGCATATAACATGTTTTCTGGAGTCTAACGTTTTTGGTTTGAAGTGAACATATGTAGTTGTGAAAAGTAAATGTTGGTAGCAATGTTATGTACCTTGAAAGTGCTTGAGGGTTTTGTATGTATGTTTGTAAAGTAATAGTGAAAAAGATGTGGTGAAAATAAAATGGTAAAATGTGATGTCTAGAATTTTTTGTTTTAATTTATAAGTGTGTATCCTAATTAGCTACTGCTGGATCATACCAGGGGGGAGGCAGAGTCGAGTAGATACTGGCTGGACCCAACATTATGGTGACTCCAACATGATTTGTGTTATTTAAAGTCTATTAAAGTGAAAGTGCGACTAACATAATAAGAAAACATGGAAGGTCTCGTAAAATGACGAAAGCCTGTCAGGATATTGTTCCCGAAAACATATAAAGCCATATTTCAGCAGGTAGTGAACGAGAACATGACAAAGAAAAAATTAAGCTTTTGTTTGGAAAACTAAAAAGACTGTCAACTAGGGATGTGCTCACTGGATGAACAAGTGCTTAACCTCACATTGCAAGAGGAAGATGACTGTAAACTTTATGAAGCAGAGTATTCTGCCATTGAAGACTACAAAGACAAAGTGAATACATCCAGAATAAAAGTGGAAGCATTCTTAAATGAAAATGTATAAAGTATTTCTGGGGAAAATGAGGTTGGTTCTACATGTTCTTCGCCAACTTCAAGCAGGAAGAAGTTTAAGCTACCTAAAATAGAATTGAAGAAGTTCGAAGGAGAAGTGAAGGATTGGCTGAGCTTCTGGAGTCAATTCAAGAGGATACACGAGAACTAAGATTTAGAACTTGAAGAAAATTCCAGTCTTTATTCAAGCAATAACCGCAGGTACGAGAGCACACAAAATTCTTGACAGTTTCCCACCAACAACCGAGAATTGCACTAAAGCAGTCGACAGCTTGTGTGCGAAGTTTGGGAGAAAAGAGTTACTTATCCAGTTCTGTGTGAGAGAGATCTTCGTTCTTGTAATTAAAAATGTAGCTTGCAGTAAAGGCAAAGTTGGCATGTTTCAGTTGTATGACCACCTTGGATCCCATTTAAGAGCCCTACAATACATAGTAATGACTCAGGACAAGTATGCTGCCATGTTGTTCCCTCTTGTAGAGTCACATATTCCAGAAGAGATTCTGAACACTTGGCTTAGGTGCCCTACTAGTCAAACATCTGTTGAACACAATAATGTGGGTGGTGATAACAACTATAGTGGGAAGATGCAATAGTTGTTAACATTTCTGAGGAGTGAAGTGGAAGGCGAAGAGAGGATTTCTCTGGCAAAAGCTGGTTTCAGAATTTCAGAAGACCAAGAAAACAAGATACAGCAAAACCACATCTAGAACATTGCATACCTACTGCAAAAATTTTTTTTCTAAAGAGAAATACAGCAAAAATGTGAAAATTATATATTCTGTGAGAAGTTATATGAGAGCAAAAAATGTTTCCAGGCACAAAAAAATGCCACTTAGTAAGTAAAAGGAAGCATTGTTTAAAGGAAAAGCATGTTTTGTGTGTCTGAAAATTGAGCACAGATCCAAAGACTGTAGAATAAGTGTGAGCTGTACTGACTTACCTGTTAACAAGGAAGGTTCTGGGGTGGAAATGCCAAATGAAAAAAACAGAAGAAGAGAACTCAAGTATTTTATCTAATCAGTGCAGCTCTCAAGAAGTATTGTTGCAGACTTTGCTTGTGAAACTTGAAGCAAATGGGCAGAGCAGAATGGTGAGAATTCTGATTGAGAGTGATTCTCAGCACTCGTATATTCTGAAGAAAACTGCTGAGGTGATGGGTTGTAAGCCTGTTGGTTCTGAAACTTTGGTGCATGTGCTGTTTGGGGGTGCTAGGTCAAAAAGAGAAGAGCATTAATGCTACAATGCAACACTTGTCAGCTTGAAAGAAGAGGGTAAGTCATGCAACATTAGTGTGCTTGAGTAGCCTAAAATTTGTAGATCAATTCCCAGAATTAAGGGTGTACCTGTAGTGATGGAAATGAATAATAAGGGAATATGACTAATTTTGGTGAAGGACAACCTGTTATTGAATTACTGATTGGTGCGGACAATGCAGGAAAATTGTTTACAGGCAAAAACCCATCAACTGCAAGGCGGACTTATGGCAATGGAGACTTCTTGGATAGGTGATCATGGGAAGAGAGTGTGATCAGAAAAATAGTTTCAGTTGTGCTACTGTGGTGATTTCTCTACTTGTTAACAGTTTGAGTCTACCTGATCTGTGGAGTTTGGACATTATAGGTAGCAAAGACTTATGTGAGATGAAAACAAAGGAAGAAATTAACATTGCGGTGTTGGACTACTACAAGAAAACTGCGACTATAAAAAGTGATGGCAGATATGAAGTTGTTCTCCCATGGATGGAGAATCGTGAAGATCTCAGTGAGAACAAAGAAGTTGCAGAGGAAAGGCTGGTGTCCACAACCTCAAGACTTAAATCAGAAGAGAGGTTTCATGTTTATAATGAAGTTCTCAAAACCTGGATAGAGGAAGGTGTAATTGAGGTGGTTCCAAAGGGTAAACTTGGCAATTGTGCTTATTACTTGTCGCATACAGGAGTTTTCAAGAGCAGTTCTACTACAAAGGTCAGGCTTGTTTTTTATGGCTTGTGTAAAAGAAAGGGGTCGCTATCACTTAATGATTGTTTGGAAAGGGGTCCAAATTTCTTGGAATATATTCCCTCTGTGCTAATGAGATTCCAACAAGAAAATAGGGGTGACAGCTGATATTAGGAAGGCTTTCTTACAAGTTTCGGTATGTAAAAGTGATCGCAACTGCCCGAGGTTTTTATGATGGGCAGATGATGATGGCAGGGAAATAAAAGTTTTTTGTCATAGTCGTGTGGTGTTCAGAGTGAACTGTAGTCCATTTATTCTGGGAGCAGTGATCAACAATAACTTGGACAATTACTTACCTGAACTAGGGCCTACAGCAGAGAAACTCAAAAATCATTTTATGTAGACAATTTTAAAACATCAATGGACAGTGAAGAGGAATTAAATAATTTTGTTGTGAAAGTTCCTAGTTGATGGCAACTGCCATGTTTGACTTGAGAAGATGAGAGCATACTGTGCTACGGTCAGAGGAGGTGAGTAGTGAGCCATCTATGGTGCTTAGACTGTTATGGGACAGACAGAAGGATTTACTTTATTGTTGTGTAAGGGATATAGGTCTGCCTGAGTGCCGTTTAACGCGAAGAACTATTCTGTCAATGACACATATGTAGGGACCTGCAAAATTCACATTATTTTTTGGCATTAAGCTAAAATTCACAGTACTATATATACTTAAGCTGGCATCGTTTCTCCATTGGCTGCTTCCTAGATGTGAAATCGTTACCTTTCTGAGTGAACTGCATGTGATTGGGGCACACAATTGCGAAGTGTTAATTTATTGGCACAGAGTTACCCAGGGCATGTCAAATAAAGAACGGTCCAATGACAAACTTATTGGAAAGGAAAAGTTTGTTTTAAGTTTAACATGTTTTCAAATAATAATGCAAATTTAGCAGCTCTATACATAAGGTATTGAATGTTGTGGGTTTCTCCTGCCGTTACTTTACCCCCTAAATGTTGGTTTCAAGAGAGTTGGAAAATCAAGGTAGGCTGGAACATGGAAGTCCCTGAAAACCTGAAAATCAAGTTTCTGAAGTGGGTGAAAGACTTGCCAAAGCTATCCAATGTGAAAATCCCAAGACATGTTTTACTGCCAGACAGAGCAGTGAAACAGAGCCTGCGTGGATTTTGTGAGGCTAGTCATCATTTGCTGCTGTGGTGTACATGAAAAGTGAAAATATGAAAGGCCTCTCTTTAGGTTTAGCTGCTGCCAGCAAAGTCAAGAGTAGCTCCTCTAAAGAAAATTGTTATTCCTCATTTGGAACTGTTAGCCTGTTGTATTGGAGCACAACTTGTCCTGTACATAAAGAAACCTATGGATTTGTGTGATATGCCTGTGTATTTTTGGACAGATTCATCAACTGCGCTCTACTGGATTATGAAAGATAGTCCATGGGGAATGTTGTCACCAATAGGTTAGACAGCTATGAACAATAACCAATGTAAAAAATTGGTGCCATATTCCAGGATGCCACAACCCAGCTGATCTTCCCTCTCGACGATATACAGTCAACACTCTTTTGGAGTCAAGATGGTGGGAGGGACCCAACTGGTTGAAGCTTACAGAAAAAAACTGACCGAAATCTGAGTCATCCCCAATGCTGAAAATGTGGGTGGAAAACGAAATGATCGGGATCTGCCATGTCTTGTTGTGGCAGTAGAAGCTGCATGGTACAATCTACTTTCCTAGTTACAGAAGGATAGTAAGGTTAGTAGCATGGATTTCTAAGGTTCAAGAGAAATACCCATTCCAAACCAGAAAAACAGCAGATGGGAGATTTGTCTGCAGATGAAATACTACATGTAAAAAAGACACTTGTGAAATTTGTTCAAGTGAAATACTAAGATAGAACAAATCAGCTGCCTTAAAGAGAGTGCGTGTTTTCGAAGACGGTGAAAATATTTTGAGTGTCGAAACAAAAATACCTTACGAGAGGATGAAGAGGTCTTCTGGTGTCCGATGATCCTGCCAAGTGACCACAGTTAACCAGACTTCTGATTTATGAAGAACACAAAAAAATGGCACATGCAGGAGTTCACGTTCTTTTGTCGAAACTGCGTGAAAGATTCTAGATCCAGAGAGGAAGGAAGACCATTCATAATGTTCTCTCAAAGTGTGTGAAATGCACAAAATATGAAGCAAGAGGTATTTCATATGCTCCTGTGGCCTTGCCCGAGGATAAGAGTGCGGGATGCATCAACTTTTGTTGGTGTAGATCTAGCAGGACCACTGGTTCTCCATGATGGATACAAGGCATGGATCATTCTCTTCACATGTGCAGTATACAGAGCAGTGAACATAGAATTAGTTATGTATCTCAGTACAAACTGTTTTCATTTGTGTCTTTGCAGATTCTTTGCTCATCGTAGGCCAAAGATTGTGTACAGCAATAATGGAACAAAGTTTACAGGAAAAGTTAATTTTTTTCAATGCTCTCAACTGAAAGTCATTGAAAAGAAAGCTACTGTGTTTCAGATCCAATGGAGATTCAACCCACTGACAACTGCCTGGTGGGTTGGTTGTGGGAACGCATGGTGCAAATGGTGAAGAAATTGTTACGATGCACATTAGGTACAGCGTATTTGAGTTATGAAGAAGTGTTGAGTGTGTTGTGATGGTGAGGCAGATATAAACTCTAGGCCTATAACCTATGTGTCAGGCGAAACCAACGATGTTCGTACAGGATTTGCAACTGTGGGAGTTGCAGATGTAGACCGTTTAGATGAAATTAACCTATCCAAGAGATATCGTTACCTGTAGCACCTCCGCAACAGTCTTAAGGGAAAGATTCAGAGTGGAGTATCTGAGTCAACTTATGCACTGCCCTGGGGTGCAAAGGAGCAGTGCTACTTGTTGGCCTGTTAAATAAAACATTGCCTATTCTAGGAGTTAATATTTCTAGCATCGCACTGTGGTCGAATTTCATGATTGTACTTTCTTGGGCAGCCTCATCAGGGAGCGTTCAAGTATTACGTAACGCAGTTTTTGAAGATTTTTGACCCCCCCTCCCCCCCCCTGTAACGCGCCGTCACGTTTCCCTGTACCCCCCCCCCC